>JAUCMU010000033.1:9870185-9884371 GCA_032275025.1 Enteromius treurensis | reverse complement strand
GTCACAGCATAGATTTACATTTTAGAAATGTTTTATATTTGGTAAAAAATTATGTTGTTTTTTTACTTGTTATTCATGAAAGAATCCCGAAGAAAAAAAAATCACAGGTTCCAAAAAATATATTTGGCTGCACAACTGTTTCCAACACTGACAATTCTATGTGACACTGAAGACTGGAGTAATGATGCTTTGTATCACAGGAATAAATTACATTTTAAAATATGTCCACACAGAAAACGGTTATTTTAAATTGAAATAATATTTCACATGTTATGTTGCTTGTATTATTCCATTGCACTGACTGTATAGATGTATGACACATGCAGGTGCAAAAATCAGTCACCTGTGTGGTTTCATGACTGTAAGGATACTCCCTTAGAAACCTGCTTCCCATGTAATCAAATGGAAAGGAAACTATAAAGTTTTAGACCCAAGCTATTATATTTATTGTTTTTTTAGATTTGTCTCACTTCAGTTTTCCTAATGAATAAACAAAAAGCTGTTTTAAAACCGTATATTCAGCATATATCAGTTGATGTTTCCCAGCAGCATTATTACTCTTTCCATTATTAGTCTTGTCTGGTCATGGTTGTAGAGTGATTGGATACGGTCTAGAGTGGATATCACACAACAATAATGGTGTTTATTAAATGTTCTTTGCTTGTATTAAAGTTTTTCATTTAGTCGATACTAATGAGGAGTAGGCAGGATAGGGCATGTGGAATTGGTGTTGAGATGACCGTGTTTTACAATAGAACTGGTTCAGATAATGTTTCTAAAGCGACATTTCTCCTGTTTCAACTTGCATCAGCATTTGGCACATGAATGGAAAAGAAACTCAAAAATGAAACAACCACAATCCAGCTTTCCAAAAGGAATAATTTCCTTTTAAAAATACTATGGAAACTGGTTGAAGAAAATGCTGGAATTTTGTACTGGGGGCCAAAGCCATAATTTAAACAGTTGAGTAATGCAGGATTTCAGGCTGTGTTGGTTTGGTCCTGGGCTTGATTATAAAACAGACGGATGTGTTCCAGTTTAAGCCTGTAAACCGCTCAGTTATCAAATGTATTTTTGTTTAAGTGTATAACTTATGTTAACTAATCACAAGACCAGTCAGATTGTGTTGCACAAAAAAAGCCCCATTTAACTTAAATGCGATTGTTTACAGGTTCGTCATGAGCAGGATGAAGAAGTAAAGCAGCTCTCTCAATTGCGTGACTCACTCAGAACACAACTACAGGTTGATGGCAAAGAGGTAAGAAACACAACTTCCAAAAATGCACAACTTCTAGCTCAAAGTAATGCATTTTCTTCACAAGATGGACTGAAAAAGAGCTCGTCTGTGGCCATAAAAGACTATATTTCAGCAATTATAGTAATAAATGTTGTTCTGTGTCTTCACAGGATTTTCTAAACAGGAAAAACTCTGGTCATGGATATAGCATCCACCAACCACAAGGCAATAAGAAATATGGCACAGAGAAATCTGGATTCCTTCTCAAAAAGAGCGATGGGTGAGTTAAACATTACTGTCTTCTTCCCCAAGTGGAGAAGGTCACAAATCTCCCAAAAACAACAACAGACCAACTGGGTTTTTTTATTACCTGGGCTTATTCAAGGTTTCCCTGACATGATGCAGTATTCAGCTCCTGTTTGCTTTTAGTCACATGGGGTGAGTGTGTGTTTCTCAGGAAACACTCTCCACACTGCTCTCAGTTTATGCAATGATATATATGCCCCTCTTCTTGAACTGGAAGCAGAATAAATGAAGGAGAGAGTTATAATATCCAGAGAGTCGTGCAGTACAGATAGTTAGCAGCATAAAGCTTCAGCCTGAGCGTGGTGACTTCAGGCTCACAGCCGAGAGTGTGTGTATGTGTGTTTGTCACAGTGTTCCTCTCACACAGATGGTTCATATTAAATGTGGTTTATTCTCTTGCGGCACTAGAGTCTTACTTGCACTCTCTTAAAACCTTACAGCACACAAAACACACATATGCCCACATAGACTTCTTAGGTTTTGATCATCAGTGCATGACAATAAACATGTGTCTGTGCCATTTTTGTTGTCAGTAAAATACTGATTGTAACTTCACTAGAGAGCTACTGAATCAGAACAGTTAACAATTGGCTACTTGTTATTTCTGTTTATCAAATCAACTACATACATTTTGATGCCAAGTTACCTTGAATATGATCGTTTTATGGAGAAAAAGGAATAGAAGTAAAAGTAAAACACATTTTTTGGACTTACTCTTAAGTATGGAGCTATTATGCCAGTACTGAATGTGAATTGTAAAGGTTTTCCCCTGATCGTTTGTGTTTTAGGATCAGAAAGGTTTGGCAGAAGAGGAAGTGTGGGGTAAAATATGGCTGTCTCACCATTTCACACAGCACGGTGAGATTTGAGAGACACCTTCCAGTTACACGTACTTTATTATATTACAGCTTTTAAATCGAAGGGCTTAGTATTAACTTTTTGTTCATAAACCTTCTGTAAGAAATCCTATGGCTGAATCAGTGTGCTGTAATCAGTACTCTTGCTTGTGTGATTATTGTTTAATTAGCACAAATCGTAAACTGACATTGGTAATGACACGCAAAGGCTGTTTCCTGTTTCGAGTGATTACTAGAGATTCAGAGGCCTGCAATCAAATTTTCCCCTGTATGAGAAAAGACTCATCGCTCATGTATTAGCGATTTCCTTTCAGAACCACAAACTACAGGCCAAAACACATAAACGTGTTTCATCTGGAATCATCCACATTGTCAAAAACCAAAACTTTCACTGGTTTGCTAACATGTTTGTGTGCCTCTAGCTTCAGCGTTTAGCAACTATTAACTTGTGAGATTTACTCACATCTTTAGCATTAATCCTGCACACCGCATAAATGCAAGTGAGATTTGTTTGCATTTGATTTAGTGAGTGACCACAAATGTGATGAGAATGCACTTAAGACATGTTATGACTCTTCTCCAACTCTCAGATCAACAGACCACCCGCAAAGCTCAACCTCCTGACTTGTCAGGTGCGGCCCAACTCTGAGGAAAAAAGGACGTTTGATTTAGTTACACGTACGTTGACCTTTTTCATCTCTGCTGTGGTATGAAGAAAAGGGCTGTTTGCAATGAAAAACTAATGAACACACTGTATACTACTACTAACCTTTAAAAAACTGAAGGCAATGTATGTTATAAGCATTAGTATGCTACACTTCTGTCACATAGTTTTATAAATAGACTTTATAATTCAATGCTGCTGGTGTAATTGAACAGGAAGTGATGCATTCAGGGAAATCTGATGTGGAATACAGGATGTAAGCCAGATGAGGTGTTTTATGCATGTAGGTGTATGTAAAGAAGTATGTAAATACAGTTTGGAGGAAAATGTATGTAGGTGTATGTGGATCACGAAATGCAGATAAGGCTTGTTCTGACCTGTTGATTTTCTTTGTTAGGATGTTTTTTTGTTTGTGTCTAGGGATGCTCCGATCACAATCGGCCGATCTGTTTGCGCATTTTGTCAGTAAACGGCCGCGGTCCTGTAATAAGCGCTAAATGCCATCAGGTGCGTGATTTCACATCGAGCCGTATATACTACACACTGCCGTTGTTCTCTGAGGAGCTGCGCAAAACCATGTTGCGCAGCTTGTCAGTGAACAACGGCAGTGTGTAGTATATACGGCTCAATGTGTTACTGACAAAACACGCATTATAGATCGGCCGATCGTGATCGGAGCATCCCTATTTGTTTCCTTTGGTATAGAGGACCACCAAACGCACAGTATTTATCTCTCACTTTCTCTCTCGTTGTCCTTGCAGACAATCGCACATACCATTTCCAGACTGAGGACGAGCAAGAATGCATGATGTAAGTGCAGAAAATTGTACGCTCACACACACCCGTATACACAGAAATCTTTCTGCTATACTGCAGAGCAGCATGTACAGACATGCAGGAGAGAGCAGGTTCAAAACCTGCTTCTCAAGAGGAAAGAGAATAAAAAGGAAGGAGTAAGATAAAGAAAGACTTTGAAATGTTAAAGATACAATGGATGTATCTGAAAGGTCACCTATTTTTTTTGTAATCCCTTCATTTGTTTTCTTGCAGATGGGTGTCTGTGCTGCAGAATAGTAAGGAGGAGGCCTTGAACACAGCTCTTGGAGGAGATCAGCTCCAGTTTCAGGACAGTGGTCTGCAGGAGCTGGTCCAAGCTGTGATCTCAGGCCTGAGAAACCTGCCGGGCAATGAGGCCTGCTGTGACTGCGGAGCTCCAGGTCTATCCTAATGCATTTAAATACTGTTAGAGGTCATTCACACAGAATGCATTTTGCATTCCATGCATTCCCTGTTTGACCACTGTCTTTTTATTTTTGAATGCACAAATGCATTCTGTGTGAATTGCCTCAAGTACAGAAGTCCTATGTGTTATGTTATTCTAAATCAAATCAAAATGATTAGAGACATTTGATTTAAGCCTTAAATAGTTTTGAACATGCATTTCTAACACAAAGCTATTTGATCAATAAAAAATTTAAAGGGAGTAAGCAGATAAACATAACATTTTCATTTTTGGGTGAGCTATTCCTTTCAAGCTAAATATTATGTCTGTTCCCAAGAATTACTGTGTCTGTAACTTTATGAATTGCTTCTAACAAATACATTTTATTTGTTGGTGAAAGGTGTTAAAGAGTGGCAAAAATTTTTGAATGATGTGTCTTGTGCTCTTTAGAACCTACCTGGCTCTCCACTAACCTGGGAATTCTCACCTGTATCGAGTGTTCAGGAATCCATCGTGAGCTTGGAGTACATCACTCACGAATTCAGTCTCTTACTCTCGATGTACTGAGCACATCTGAGCTCCTGGTAAACATGCACATAAACACACACACACACACACATACATGTCATAAAATTAAAAAAGATGATTCAGCTGCGTACATTAAACAGTTCATAAACCTCGGTACATATCAGATTTATCTTAACCTTTTAACCCATAACTGAGTCAGCATTTACTCATATATGACTCACTTACATCTGTATGTTTAAATAAACTTTTTATTGCCGAAAGTGCAAGTGCTTCTGCACACGTTACTTATAAGTTAGTGTAGTTTACAGATAAATTACCAAACATAAAGCTGGATGCACATGTTCAGTGTTTTACTGCAAACATCCACTTATCAGCTGTGTTTTGGTTCACAGTTGGCAGTGAGCATTGGAAATGCCAAGTTTAATGACATCATGGAAATAAACCTGCCCAACGATGCAGTCAAGCCCCTTCCAAAAAGTGACATGTGAGTTATTTTGCGCAGTCGTTTGTTTTTTTTTCAGCTAAGACTTATTCTTTTTTGGTGATTTTCATTTTGGATCTTATCTGCACATCTCAGGACAGCGAGGAAGGAGTACATTGTAGCAAAGTATGCAGAGCGACGCTACGTCCTCCCAAAAGAACACTCTGAAGCATGTCATGTGTATGACACTGTGAGGAGCAAAGATCTCACATCACTGCTACAGCTCTATGCAGAGGGAGAGGACCTGTCTAAACCAGTGGCCACACCTGAAGGACAGGTAAGATCCAACCAAATACACAAACACCACAACCACAATGATAATAACAATAACATCAAGGCGTATTAACATGCTCTCACTCATTTAGAACAGATATAGACATTTCTTGAAATGAAAAAGTCTTCCATCCATCATATGAGACTTCCTGTGGTTTAGTCCAATAGATGTTTCATTTTTCTTGATCATTTTAACTGTATAAGCAAAAAGGAGACATCTGTGTGGTTGTATGTCATTAATCACACATCATTCACACTCTCTCTGTAATTCTGTATTTCCTCTTTTTTCTATCTCTAATCAGATTTCCCTCTCCTCAGCCCACTCAGGAAGTGAACACAAGCTGTGTAATGACTGCTGTACTTGTGTTTGAGTTTGTTTGGTGTATGTGTGTGTTATTTGGCCGTAGTCTCTTTTCTAAGACAGAATTTGACTTGAATGATTCAGTGACTGATTCACAAACTTATTTTAACACACACGCGTACTTACAAATAGAGCATTGTAGTACGCCAACTTACAGACTAATTCATTAATCTTTTCCATCACTCTATCCAGTCTGCTGTGATTTATTGGACTGGTGAATAACAGTACGTTTATTTCTCCAAGACAGTGGCTGGTTGGCAGAAGGCAGTAGCTTTAACTTGTTCTCTTCTGTGTCAAATAGGACCTAAAAGAGAGCGGTCTTCATTTAGCTGTGCGCATATCTGAGAAGACTTCACTGGCTCTGGTTGATTTTCTAGCTCAGAACTGGTGAGAGAAATCTACTGTTGTCACGGATCTCTCAGTACTTAGTAGGACGTCCATCAGCTGACCGCATTGTGTGTGTGTGTTTCTCAGTGGCTGCTTGGAAAAGAAGACCGCAGAGGGAAACACAGCGCTTCATTACTGTGCGTTATACAACAAACCAGAGTGCTTGAAACTTTTGCTCAAAGCAAAGGCGGTTTTACAGACAGGTGTGCAATAATCACATACATGCAAAATCAAGTCTTAACATAATGGATTATATATATGAATGCATAGATGTATAAACAGACTATGATAATGACAGACCGAGTTAAACACAGGCAGATAGTTGATACATTTGACTCTTCCATTGTTCTGATTGTCCTGTAGTGAACTCAGCGGGTGAGACGGCTCTAGACATTGCCATGAGACTGCAGCACATTCAGTGTGTCGAACTGGTGAGTATCATATAGTGCACAAAGCTTTTATTGACTCTGTGTGTGTGAGCACATGTTTGTAGAGATATTATTCCTACTAAGTTGAACTTTATCCTGTTTAATATCCTGAAGTCTCATATGACAGTGTTTTCACTAGGAACTTCCCTTGCATACAATAATATCATATGAAGCAAACCTAGTAGCTGTTAGAAATACGAATGTCTCCAAATAAACAGTGAGGGATCATCAAACCATTGACTCTTTACAGTATCGAGACAACAAACAAATAAATAAAAAATAGAGCTGGATTTGAATCTCTATCTAATTGTGTGATATGTCAGTCTGGTCAAAAGTGGGTTAGTGAATTGACTGTGGATTCTTCTGTTTTCTTTGTGTGCATGTTTAGCTGGAATTGGCCCACAGTGGAAAGTTCAACTCTCAGATCCATGTTGAATACACATGGGAAATGCCACAGGACATGTATGACAGTGAAGATGATCTGGACGAAAGGGTGTGTAACAAGATTAACTATTTCTTACTATATGCATTTTCAACATAATATGTAAAGTGGTATCTTTGTCTGTGACCACTGGTGAAAATGTTTCTCTATTTTGCATTTTTCTTATTTAATATTAATAAAATAATTTATTTCATGGCGTGACGTTTCTTTGTTTTGGAATTTACAGAATCAAAATGATAAATCAGTTTACAGGTTCAGCAATATGAAATTGATGCTTTATATATATATATGTGTGTGTGTGTGTGTGTGTATATATATATATATATTTTTTTATGGGAGCATTATGAATATACGAGTCTACAAATCTATGGACGCTTATAAATAAAAGTATGTCTCTGTTTTGATTAGAAATGTTAAATGTAATGTTCAATAACACTTTGTTTAGGTGAGTCCCCATCCTAAGGGCTCACGGTCTCCGCTGCCCCCTTCTGGCAGCAATGGGCACTGCTCAGCTCGATGGAATATAAAAAATGCCAGTCCGGCCAGGACCTATGAGAACGTTGACTTCCTATATGAAAACCCACCCAACAACAGCGCCCCCACTAATGGCTCCATGCCTCCTCCCCTGCCAGCTAAAGCAATACAAAGAGGTGAGATACTGTTTGTTAGCTTTTAATTGCCTTTAAGTCTGGAAATTTGTATACCCCAAGAAATGCAAGTTTGACCTGATAAACGAAAGCTAAGGAATGAACTGACATTTAGATGTTCTCTAAGAAGCTAAATTGGGCTCCTTTGCAGTAGAAACCGTGCAGGTTTATTTCAGACAAACCACAGCAAGGTCAAAGATAATTTGTGTCCCTGCAGGCCGTTCAGATCCTCAGATCTCAGGTTCCATTCCAGAGACTCACGCCCCCTACCGCCAGAGTTCCCACCCCACCGGCTGCTTTCAGAGAATCAGCACTTCGTCCCCTGGACCAAAACCTTCACGCTCTCAAAGCACTGGAGGGTCAAAGGGACATAGACAGACGGTGTCCTGGGAGGGACAACCTTTCTCAGGGGGCGAGGGCAAAAATCACTCCACTTCACCACAGAGTCAGAGAGGGCCCGTCAGGTTAGTCACTGTGGTCCTATGCTGCATTTATCTTCCAAGGCCAGAGGTTTCCTAATTATTTCACTTAATGATTGATATTACAATTTTGTGTATGTTGTTCAATTTAAAGACACAACCACAAGCTCTGAGTTGCTGGAAAAATATATTATGTCAAAAGACATTTTTATGATTTTTGAGCTATAGGTTCAGTATTGTTAACAATTAAAAATCATAAAAAATCTGAATTTTTGAATATGTGTAATATTGCAAGTTATCATCATAAAAATATAACGTTACTCTGCAGTTCAGAGAAGACAACCTCATATCGCCGCACGAGCAGTGGCAGCCAAGGAAAGAGTTCGGCCCCGTCTCCAGGGTGTGCAGGCAGTCAGGAGGAACTCTACTGCAGTCCGGTGGGCGGGGCTCCCAGTCCTGTACCTCCGTCAGCGAACGCTAACAACAGTGCCACAGTGCCAGTCATACTGCCGCCACCTCGTTCACGCAAGAATGCCATGGTAATGTGCAATACTATGGTCTTTATTTTGAATTCCTGATGATTACATATTATATTTACTTACATTTTTTGCAGTTTGTTGTTCCTTTATTTGTGAATATTAAATTAAGGGCTGGAATACGCTTCTGTTTTACGATTTTTTTTCCAATTTGCAGTCTGGAGAAGTTTTATGTTAGTTGTCCAAATCATAACCAGTCTGCAGATTTTGGACAGATTTGATTGATTTCACAAAAGATGCATGCATAATTTGTGATGGGCTGAGACTTGGATTTTTAGCTTTAGACTTTTTTCCGTCCAGTACATCAAGCATATCTAATATTTTGAACTGATTTTAGAATGCATATTGTTTTCACTTTTTTTAAATAAAAGTATAGCGTTATTACTTATAACTATATATAAATATATAATCATTTTTTACAGATGCAAAAATGTTAGAAAGGATGCATCTTGATACAAATGTCAACTTGTATCCAATGCACACTGTAATTCGATGCATCTTTAACGTTAACTTTTATGCATACTTTTTTAATGCAAATCAGTGAATCACCATGCCTAATGGCTGTTTTAAAACCAGATTTCAGATATCATGCAATGAGTTCCAGCCTTAACATTCTAAAGTGTTTATTTTTTTGTATGTGTCTCAGATCTCGTTAAGGGAGAGACCCAAAAAAGTCAGAGCGTTAGTTGACTGCAGAGCGGTTGGTGCCAATCAGCTGGCTTTCTTTAAGAATGAGGTCATCATAGTGACAGCAACTGATGACCCACACTGGTGGGTAAGTATACAAACGCTCTCTCTCTCACACACACACACACACACATCCTGTGTTTATCTAGCATGCTTTTAACAAGCTTTGGAGTAACATTTCCTGTAAACAGCTCAAATTGAAGACTTAAACATCTTGCACTCTTTCCCTCCCAGGTGGGCCATATAGAGGGAGAACCATCTAGAAGTGGCTCTTTTCCAGTCAACTATGTACATAAATTAGGAGAATGAGATGAACCTTCACGAACACTCACATTACACCACATGGAACTAGTCTAGACTGTTGCTTTTATCTTAAGAGCCGCTAGACCTAGAGGCTGTGGAGGCCTGAAATGCACTTAGAAGATGAAAGACTGGAGAGCAGACTCTTCAACAGCATTAGCGTGGATGCTGTAAGATGATCCACTGATCCGTTGTGCATCAGTGCTTGTAGAGTATCTCAGCTGTTTAACTGGACTGAAAGTTTGGCAGGTACATCATGAATGACTGAACTTGGAACAGGCAGAAAAAAGATGAAAGCTGATCAGCTTTTGAAACTTCCTGGCTTCGTTGTTTAAACCAACAACATCACTTGTTCTTATTGATATTGGCGTTGAGGCATTTTGATTTGGAGTTAGAGGTTTCTAAGAGATTGTCGCCCAGACTTTGAGGCACTGGACTCATTTACTGAAGCTCATCCTATGGTGGGTTCAGTTGCTCAATGCTCTCTGGATTATTTTAATGACATGCCATTAGTTCTGGCTAGACACCAGGTCCTCCAGACAGAGTTAAAGGATGATGTATTTGGTTTCATCTGTCTCCTGTGCACCGGCGTGTCCTATTGCTGCTGATTCCCGGATATCCAGTCCTGCACTGGGAGATGAAGCAACGTGCAACATTCAGAATGAATCCTCCGATGAAACAGCAGGATGTTACGTGAATGTTCAAAAGGTTTTGATTGCAGAATTTCCCAGAAAGTCTACAATTCAGTATTTCAAGCCACAGGAAAAATCAGCTTACCTACAGTGCTGACACAATTAGGTCTTACAGAACACAATAAACACTACAATAGCCACTGCCACATAGATACAGTTATTTTCACAGTTTAAGTAGGCGACTTGTTTGTTTGGTAGCCTAATATTCAATTTCAAAATTCATGTAGTAAAACATCTCTTTTCAAGTGTCCATAATGTTTAAAAATCTGTGTTAGCGTTGAATATGAGGAAATTTCTTAGGTTACCAAAAAAATTAGGCTGCCACTTGTTTTTTGGTAGCCTAATATTCAATTTCTTTGCTTTTAAAGTCCTGTAGTAAAACAGCTTTTCAAGTTATGATGTGTTTAAAAATCTCATTAGCATTGTCTATGAAAAATGTTCTTTCTGCATTTGCCACCCTAACTAAGTGTCTTTTCTGTGTCTGGATTGTTCAGTCAGCATTAAGTTTTATTTTAATGGGTTCTCCCTCCAAACTCAAGTGGTTTATGGTGCATTTGGGATGTGTGTTGAATTAGAGTCTGTATAAATGATTGATAAAGTGAAAGCACACAACAGATATTTTCCTTTCTGCCATTTCATTGACTTCTGTGAAGAATTTTCAGGCAGAGATGATCGTGGTATGCATGTTGGCAGCAGAGGTCCAAAACGGTTCAGCTGACTTTGTGTTTTAGGAAAGCAAAAGGTAACGCTGCGTGTAAATTATGCTTGTGACAATTTTTTGTATTACTGTAACTTCTTATATTATTGTAAAATGTCACATCTAGTTTGTTCAGAACATGTTTTTGTTTTCTATAAGATATTATTTAGCATCCATTTCTTAGAATGAAAAATGAATTAAATATTTGCAAGCTGTTATCATGTGTTTTCTCTGGGATAAACATGGATTGCTAAACCTTTGATCTGACTTTTGACTAGTCCAGCCATTCAAGTGCATTAGGATTATAGAACATATTGTAAAAAAAAAAAAAAAAGTTTTCTTTGGAAATGACATAAGTATCTTTTTCTAGAAAATATAAATCTTATGCAGTCGTCAAACACATAACATTTCCCCCCTGCAAATCCTGGATTAAAAATTGATCTTTTTGCAAAAGGATTATGCACACACGATACATGTGTGTGTTAATCCATATTAGTACCCTTTCCTTTATCTTTATCTTTTTTTTTTTAGACAGTCAGCCATCCATCCAGCATGGGCCTAATTGATGGTTGCCAGCATAAAAAATCGTTAGCTCTTAGCCTCTGACTGATCTGTTGCATAAATGACAGGTGTTACGTCACTGCTGAGGCGTTCAGTGCAGAAAGTTTCAGGTCAATCTGTAGCAGATGTTCCCTGTGAGTCTGCAAATGAGAACCACTGAATTGCAACATGATACACAATATCTCCTTACTTGGTTGAATGCCAATGTGTTAGCAGTCATCTATTTTGTCTTACTGCCATTTACAGTCACATTGTGCTCTATAATTAGACACTATCTGCTCCTCTGAAATAAAGTCTAAATTACATTATGGGAAATTGAATGAAATATGTAACATGCTAATGTGTATTAAAATGACTGAACCACTGGCGTTTATTATAGTATTTCTGTTCTTACCGATTCAACTAGTGATCCTATTTAATTTGAATATATGTACACCAAAGAGCAGATGTGCGGTACATTCATTTGAAATTGAAGGCACATTAGTTACAGGACTATGTCCAACTTTTTCCTGAATGCGGAAGTCTCGCCCAAATGGATGGATGCTTTATATTTCCGGTCTCTGGTGTTTCACATTAACGTATTTTCGAGCCGATAATGGACTGTTTCGACGTCAACATTAACAAATGTTATTGCGCGTGCGTGCTTTTGTGGCCCTAACTTAACTTCTGGTAGACATCCTAATAGAATCAATAACAACAGTCAAGTCCTTGTAGAGTAGTTTACTTTTGATAACAAGCTAAATATGTTCGCTGCTTAAATCAGGCAGATTTATTAAAAGTGCAAATTCATTCTCTGCCAGCAGGAGGTGATTTAAGCGCGAGAAATGGAGGTTTTCCGGTAACGGCTCGGTAAAACCGATGAAAATAGGGAGAGAGATAGGGACATTATCTAATATAATACATTTTTCCAGGTTTTTTTTTTTCTGCAGTCAGACACTTAGGCAAATCGATTTAAAATCATTCTTAATCCAAGTAAGCAATTGACCTTTGTGTATATAAATGTTTATGTCAGGTGGACTGACGTTAGTGGTTTGTGTTTCCTCTAATGCTGATGCCTGTCAGATTGCCAGATGGTTAAGGGAAAGATAGGAGGGTGTTGGTTCTGATTTCAGCAGAAATTGTTCCAAGCTGTGCTGGATCAAGCGTTTCTTCCGGTCCTGTTGACCTATCAAATTCTGCTGAGAGGCTCACAGTTTAAAATAGATATACAGCAGGCATATTAGTTTCTCTCTTTGGCATAAGATCAGCATTTCTATAGGCAAATAGGTTCATTAAAAAGGTCAGCAAAAGCAATTCTGATATTCAGTATGTCATCGATAAATATACAGAAGCATGTGAAACTGTCTTTTTGTTCAGCGAACCACACATGTAGTGCAAATTCTGTTTTTATTTATTTATTTATTTTTTTCAGCATAAAGAGGAAACAAAGAAACATAATTTCAGTGTTAGACAAGAGACAAAGGTTTTTGAATGTTGAATCTTGTTCTGTGAAACACATTGAAATAACAGTAATTACAGAATAGGCCATTTTCAAAGATTGTGAATAAAATGTTGAAAGCTGTACCTACATAAATTTAAAGCATGATACATTCTTATTCAATTTCTAAAGTGTTCAAAAGAATACAGTCAAAGGCAAAAGTTAAGTTTAAAATTGGTGAACCCAACTAAATGTCTTTTCTTTTTATCAGAAAAGCTTATCCTATACCGTCACTAAAAATAAAAGCTATTGCAAATTGTTGTTAAGCATGAAGATTACACAAAGTTATTTTACAGAAATAATGAATGAATCAAAATAAGTAGATGTGACAACAAAAGCAGGACATCCAATAAAACTGTTTACAAAGATTACTGTCACCTAATGAAACCTAGAGTAAACGGCATCGTAAATGTATACATGGACACAAGGACAGACCTTACATTCATCCTGCAAGTGGGCCCAGAGAGATCTTTGGGAAAGCTTTTCTTTTAATATCTGTCATAGCCAGTGGCGGTTCTAGACCAATTTTACTAGGGGGGCCAAGAAGGGGCAAGTGTTTACCCAGAGGGGCACATAAAAAATGACAACAAAGGTCCCCTAGGTCCGCTGTCAGGCTTCGGTCGTTCTACGCTTACAGCACGGCCGGATTGGTCTGTGTTCCAATAGCGTTTTAGCAGACGCAGTACGAGTGAAGTGTCAGAAGGGAACGCACAGGTTACTTCCGTAACCCAGGTTCCCTGAGACACGGGAACGAGTACTGCGTCCCTTGCTGTGCTGCAAGCGTTCGTCGCTTCAGTCGAAGTAACCTGAATCCGTCTGTGTGCTCAGTGTTGCCAACTTTTTTCAATGAAAAGTAGCTAAAACCAGCTTGAAAAGTCACTAGATGTCGCTGGAGTACGTCATACGCCAATTTGCATATTTATTACGTCAGTGCGTCATATTATCTTGCTTCTCTGTAGTCACATAATGTAATTTAATGCACCC
>JAUCMU010000033.1:9845186-9870085 GCA_032275025.1 Enteromius treurensis | reverse complement strand
CGCGGCCATTGGCTCGCTGTAGACGGCGTTAAGCCGATTGGTTTAATCTTAAACCACTGCAGCGGCCAATGACCGTTTTTGAATAGGCTTCAGTTAGGGTAAAACAGTTTTCCTGAAAAAACCCGAGGTTTCAATGACAACAATCGCCGCTCTAATTTATACCTCTGTAGAACGATGCATCGCATTAGTTCCACTTTTGGCGCTCGTGTGTAAAATCATCAAAATTCATACTTTTTTATTTGGTCAGCACAGGGGGGCCACAGGGGTGGCCAGGCAGGGACATGTCTACAGAGGCACGGGCCTCCCTAGGCCTCCGTGTAGAACCGCCACTGGTCATAGCAAAACTCATAAAAGGTGCAGTGCAAAAATCAGTGCGTGAGAGAGTCCATCTGAGGTGTCTTTAAACCACACAGCGTGAATGAATTACATATGTACAGTAAACGAGATAAGGCATTTGATGAATGTTCAACTCTACATAGCTTTTGAGAAAAATGTAGCCTAAAATCACGAATGTTATGAGAAACCATCCAACCAGGCAGCATCTGGCAGCATTGCTGGATTTCTACAACCCGAGTATCCCTAAATACGTTTACCATGGTACCTGACAGTATGCTAGTGCACAATAGTCAAGTTCCAGAAGTAAAACTCAACCCATTTATTTTCTGTGTAGGAGATTCATTTTGAAAGATAAAATATAGACCCACTGTGTAAAGTTGTTCATTGATGGTTTAAACTGTTGTGGAAGACATCAGTCTACATTCTTTCAACTTATTTTTTTAATAATCCTGTTCAACAGTTAAATTTCTGGTGAAAAACTACATTACCCACGATTCTGCAAAAAAAATCATTACCAATCACAACAAAAGAAAGCACTACAAAAAGCCTTTTTCTCTCCATTCTTCAAATGAATAAAGCCTAATATGTGTAAAATCAACATCTTTAAGTCAACCATTCATATTTTTCTATTATTTTTAATTAAATGATGTCATTCAATATTTAATGGGACTGTAGTTTTACGTTTTGTAAAAAAAAAAATTTATAATTTAGTTTACAATGTTGTAATTCACCATATAAACATATAATTAACACATAAAAAACATATGGGAAAAATGAATATGAATACTTCTGAAACTAAGGCCACTGAAAAAGTGGGTTGGCACTGTTGCTCTCTTTATTATTAATTGGTTTTGCAAATAGTAATTTCACAAATAAACATATTCCTGTAGATACCATGGTAAATGTTTGTAGGGGAACCCAGGTAGATTAATCACTTCATTCCAACAGTGATCACTAAAAATGGTTCCTCACACAAAGCTTTCATCACAACAGAACTTGGTTTGCAGTTAATGTCGCGTTTTCAATCGTCTCACACTCTATAGCAGCCAATCAAGCATGTGTCCTAAATGTAGCATAATCTACAGCTGCCTAGATCGAATTCCCACTAAAATAAGGGAGATCAGCACAACCGTTAAAGGACACTGAGATGTTCTGTCTTTAAAGAAGTGTACGTAGCCCTTGCACTGAGATTCAGCCACTTCTATTGTGTTTGCTTGACGCCTGATCAATATAAATGAATAAAGACTGTGATCTGCAGGCATCCTGCTCCGTCAAATGACGCAAATCTAATGGCGTCACACGCAGATGCGTGGGTGTCACGCAGAGCTGCACAGACAAAAAGCACCGTGCGTGCAGCGGTAGCATATAGAGTGGATTGCAAAGTGACCCTGTTAAAAGACATTCTATGTGTATGCAATGATTGTAATCACAGCGTGTCGATTCATAATTAATGTTACATAAGAGTAAATAGGTGCTTAAAATCATATCAAAGACTTCTGAGCAGAATCTGAAAATACAAAATGTTAGTACATCTGCTATAATTACTTGTGCTCATAAATGTAATTATTATTATAATTTGTATTACTTATAATAATATAATTTTAAGAGTATACATTGTGTATAGTGATATTATACGACGCAGTAATTCTGTGTTTTTTCCCAAAACGATGCACTGAGTAAAGTGACTGTCTGCTTACACAATGAGGCAAGATGCCAGGTGCAGGCTACATTCTCAGTGGTAATGTACGGTCCTGCTGGCTTTCCCTGCAGTACAGCATAAATTTATCTGCCGAAGGAAAGGTTATTCTGCTCGCTAAACACGTACAAGGATAGCCAGCATCACATCATCTTTCTCTCTCACTACCTAGCCCATAATCTTCCAGAGATAACTGGTTCAAGCCAAGAATAGCGGTCTCCTGTGTTTTGCTGAAGTCCCCAAACGCACTCCTCTCAAACAAAGCTGAGCAAGAGCCATTTTCTCAAAGAGAGAGAGGAAACGCAGAAGAGACAGGAAGTTTCCATGAGAGCAGTTGCACCAAATAACCAACCAAAATGATTATGTGATCCACTTAATAACCTGTTTGTACTTCGTATCAAATGAGCGATATTGGTTTTGCCTGAAACCTGAAAAAGCAGCGCTTGCAGGTAGCCTACGGAGGTATTGAAGGCATTAGATGTTAGCATAAAATCCTTTCTTTCTTATATACCTTCATCTGGTTCATTTTGAAGGTTTTTGAGCCTGCGATTATCCGTTATTCTATGCGTGTGGTTCAAGATGGTACCTGATGGAATGGTTAATAATTTATGAACGTACATTCATAACGGATGATTTTCTGGCAAGAATGAAGCATTTGTAGTCATTAAATATTTGTTTGGTTATCTCTCACAAGAACTAGTTGTAGATGCTTTAGTAGCCTGGCCTGAAAGCCTGTGAGGTCATTAACTGCCAGGGACTTACGTTTCGGACACAGCCATTTGCTCACGTTTATCAATAAAGTATTTGAAGGCAATTTAAGTTGTGTATGCTCAAACTAACCAGCAGAATGAATTCACAAAAGGAAGAATCTGTAAATGTCCTCTGCCTGTCATTCAAGAGCTGTAGTTTTGGATCTGTTGATGTCAAATACATTCTGAAGGAAATGAAAGTCAGCTCCTGGTTGCTAAGCGACCGGGGGGATGAGAGAGGCCCCAGATGGAACGTTGACGGAGAGAGATAAATCGCCACTTCTCTTCTCCATCCACACATGCTCAGTGGGTGCCCTAGATGTACTCAAGAGAACCAAAGCGCATGTGCGCACCTCCTCGCAAAGCCCGAGTATACGTGCGTAAATCGTACAATCACAATCGTGTACAATTCATCTGTCGTTCACCATGGATGATAACAATAGCGAGAACTATAACTATAAAGTTCACGCCATTCCAACTGTTAACAATACAGAATATTGTTGGAATCACTTTCAGAACCAATTTTTTTTCCAGCTGATGAATGATAAAATCTTTGATAGCCAGTCACTTGACATTAAAGACTTGAACATTCAAAGTGGCAGATTACATAACTGCATTATAACAACCATAACGTTATGATCCATTGGTGTCGGCGCTGATATAGTTAACGTTCTTGGCGCAAAAGGCCGAAATCTGTTTCTGCAGAAGAAGGTTTTTGCGATTGGACCAATCACAGAAAACCTGAGTGACTACTTCTGGAAGATTAGCACCCTGCTGTCTCTGGGCATTCAACCTTTCACACACATTAAGCAACCCCAGGTACATGAACAGAGCTCTAAACATCAGCAAAGTTCACACGCTTTACAGAAAATGCCCGGTTTCCTGGGTTGTTCAAGCAGCAAATATGAGGCCTGCGCCATTTAAATGGGCTCAAATGAAGCACCATTTAAGATCTCAGTTAAAAATATATCCAAACAAAGCAAAGGTTTCAGCATTTCCTGACTAATAGCGAGTAAAAACTGAGCCTCAGACATCCTTGAATGATGTCGTGTGACAGCGGTGAAAGACGGTCTTGCAGCAGATGTTTGGCTACTTGAGTTTAACAGGCCAAGGGAGGCACGTTCTCAGCCCCAGCATGGAGGAGAAGACAATGGTGGGCCTGTGTCGTTTGAACCGCAGTCCCTTTTTCAGCCGCTGTCCGTTTTCCGCCACGTATAGTTCGCCCTGCTGGGCGGCAGCTGTGATGCGGGCCACCAGTTCCCCATGTTCCACCGCCTCCTGTTCGGAGCGCACAAACACCTCCCTTAGCTCCTCCAGCCGTCTCTCCATCTCCCTGATGACACGCTGGCGCTCCTCCACCTCCAGGAGGCGACGACGAGCTGCTTCGAACTCCATACTGGAGCTGGGGGTGACCAGCTTGGACGAGGGTGCTGTGGCGGCTGCAGAGGGTGGCTCGGAGCCCGCCTGTCCAGCAGGGACTCTCCGAAAGTCTCCCATGGAGATGGATCTCCGCTGAGAGGAGGAGCGGAGGAGGATGTTGGAAGAGGAAGCAGAAGGACGGATGTTCGTCGTAGAAGAAACAGAAGATTCCTGTTCAGCATCGCTGTCAGAGTTCTCGTCCTCGTGTTGGTGCTTCTTCATGTTTGCACACGGCTGCTGCAGTTGTTTTCTCTCGAGGTGCAAAGCGCTAGTACTATTCTGTTTGTGCTGCCTTTTCCGTCGAGGGAGAGAGAGCTCAAGCACCGTTTTGCTGCCTGTGAGACGCTCCATTCATTAATAAGACAGCAGCCACCACCAGCGCTGTAAGCTCACACTGGAGGAGACTCGTCACACTCTATTGGACAAAAGGACGCTGGCTTTGCTGCAGCTGATTGGATGCTTGCCTTCTGTTTTCCTGCGCACTCAGCATCCCCCCTCTTTTTCTCTTTTTCACTCTCTGCTGTCCTCAAAGTTATCTACGTCAGCTCACGCAATAAAAATAGGCAAAAAAAGTGGTTATTTTTCACCATCCCTGCTTGATCATACCCTTTTCCCTTCACTCTGTGTGTTGCCCTTAGCAACACAGCTTTATATCAGATTTTGAAGGAAAGCAGAATGGACCGCCCACCCCACACACACTCATACACATTTCCCTCTCTTGTTGTCTTTGAAGTTATTCTATCTTTTTACATCCCTCAATCTTTTCCTCCCCGGCTAAGGTCATAAATAGCCAGAGATGTAAGGTCATTTGCACATTCAACATTCCACGATCTGCTGTTGCCAAGCAACAGATCTTGGCATTCATAAAAACCAAGTTTTATGCATATTCTTTTTATTCAAATCATACATAACAATAAATGTGTTATTTGTTAGAAAAAAATGTGTTCATGTTAAAGCTAAAGCTTAAAAATCAAAAAACATACAGCTGAAATATTTTTCGAAGCAGCAATACGCAATCATAATTATTTAATACAGTATACCGTCAAACTGTAGTATTTTTTTTCTGTCAAAAAAAGCCGATGGCTATTAGATCAACTGACTGAAATGAGCTGCTTGTAAATCCATAATGTGTTTCTGATATATAGTTTACTGGCATTTTTGTATTGCACATTTTCGTCCTTAAACAGTTCAAAACAGCATTCATTTAAATAAATGAAAAATAGACAATTAGCTGAAATCATTTCAAGTAAAGCAATATCTAATCAAATTATATGACAGTTTACCATCAAATTGTAATTGTTCAATCCTGTTATCGTCCAACTAACAAACTGAACAGTAACAGTTCACGGTGTAACTGTACATCATGTCCATACATGTCCGGTATACTGTGCCACCGTAATATTTTTTGGAGATGGCTATTGTGAAAACATCATAACATTGCAATCCTTCAAGGTATGATGATCATACATTTTCAGACCCTGTTGCTTTTCTATGGTAGTGCATTAATTCAGCCAGACCGATGATCTCACATTAGCATGCACATCTTACCTCCTTGACTAAAACACACACACACAAATTCTTTGTGTGTGTGTGTGTGAGACACATGCAGAGTAAAAAAATCAACATGATCAGTATTGCCAACTGCCTTTAAGTGAAAATACAGCTAAAACCTGTAGCTGAATGTCAGATGACATCATAATGGCCAATTCCCTGATCTATAAAGATGAATATCGATCAGTTGGCAAGATGAAAACTGAGATAAGGTTTGTTCAAGAAGTTGCTATATATGTTCCTAAACTTTTGAAAAAAGTCTCAAAACGTGTGGGAATGTCCCTAAATCTAGCTACAAAAATGGTCAAGGCAACACTGGACATGAGGTAAAAAAAGTTTCATTATACATTTATAATGCTACAGTAATCTGGACCTGACTATATCATGCACCACTGAAGCATAGAATACACTTGAAATTAAAGATGCTTAAAAGGTTCTTCAAGCAATGCCATAGAAGAACCATTCAGTCAAAGAACCATCTCTTTCTTACCTTTTTTAAACTTAAGGACCTTCTTTTAGTCATAAAAAACTTTTGTGAAACAGAAGTGTTCTTCAGATGTTTAAGGTTCTTTTTGGAACCATTTCGGCATAAAGGTTTTTCTATGGCATTGTGAAGCACTTTTGTGTAGAGCTAATGTGTGTGGACTCTATTTGAAAAACTCTCCATTTCCCCAGACCCCCATCAACCTGACATCACATCATTACAACCAAGCTTAATGTGAAACCAGTGATGCTGGGAAGAGACAGCCGCGGACGTTTGGTCAAATCTCAATAACACTACAGATAATGTGGAAATCCAACATCTCCGGCTCAATACTGCTTCAAAACCACTGTAAATGAATAATTCAAATATTTCAAGGACATTGTGCATTTGAGTTCCACTTTGATACATTGCAAAGACAAGAGAAAATCACTATAAGATATTAGTGTTATCTGAACAGGCAATTAAAAAAAAATTTAACCAGCCTGGACAAGATATAACAGCTGTGAAGCAGCAATAGTGATGTGAAGAGCTCTGTTTTTGTGGTTTGGCCTACGAAAATAAGCTGGGACAGTACAAAGTGAGAATCACTCAGCTATGCTTTAAATAACTTTTTAAAAGCCCCATCCATCTGAGATTAGAGCAGTTATGGGTGGGAGGGGGAGGGAAGGGGGCTCTCAGTGTTGGATTAATGATGGATTTATCTCAGGCATCCCATCAGTAATGTTCAGAGAGGTGCTGCAGATGTTACTTTAGTGATTACATACAATGAGAGGACAAAGAGAGAGAGACAGCATGACATTGTATTAAAGATGATGCTTTGTTCTGCAAAGAATAAGCTTGTCTTGTTACAAGACATTTGTTTGAAACTGAAATGACTGAAGTAAATGGGTTGAAATATTTCAGTTTAAATATTTTCTATTAATTTTGTATCATATAGAATGGAAAACTGAATTTACCTTGCCATGCTTGAATAATAACAGTTCAGTACATGGACATAACATACTGTGAGTCTCAAACACCATGTTTCCTACTTCTTATCATAGGTGGACGAAGTACACAAATCAAGTACTTCAGTAAAAGTACAGATCCATACTAGAAAATATTACTCCAGTAAAAGTAAAAGTACTTCTTTTTAAATTTTACTTGAGTGAAAGTATAAAAGTACTTGTTTTTTTATGTACTTAAGTAAATAAGTACTGCAATTCTTTTACGGTCTACTTAATTTTATATAGCACTTTTTGTTTTTTTCATAATATTACTGCTCAAAATACCTGAGATTTTTGACAAGCATGATGCAGTAATGTTTAATGTGAAGCCTTCACTTCAATGTACTCAAGAGAAAACAGATTTAAGAGACTCATTTTCACCAGTAAGAAAAAATAATTTTGATGCTTATGTTATTGTTTTGCAGAACGTGACAGAACGTTATATATGACATGAGAATAAGTTAGGAGAAACATTTAAAGGAAAATATTATATTTTCTTTTTTTGTCTGTTGTAAACACTCCACACTTGTACCCACAACTGTTAATTACTGTAGTTTGGACATTACTAAAAATGACTATAAATTAGCACCAGCAAGCTTGTTAGCTAAATAATCAGCATTAATGTTAGATAACAATATTTAGACCTACTTATTTTCTTACTTTTTTTATTTTTTATGGTTATGAATGAACATTCATATCTGTCTACTCGGCTAGTTGATCCAAACAATATAAAAAATGTATACCGTTGACAAACAATATAAACACAGACGTAGGGCTAAATGCATAGCATTTTAATACAACTGCTAATGTTACAGCAGCAGGGAATATGAAAGTTTTTTGACTTGGAGACACTGATGTTGATGTGTCTGCGTTCCTTTCAGTGGACTTAAATAGATCACCCTCTACTGCTGTGTAACAAACTGACAAATTTTACCTAAATATGATTTTCAGTTAAAGTTAGTAACTTACTTTACTCATCAGTCACGTGCGCCAGTTGTTCGGTTCACTGGAGACTCGCTCTGAACGGATCGTTTGAATCAATGCTTCAATAATTTGATTAGGAAGTACGCACACAGCATAACCACAATGATAGACACCATCTGTGGGTCTTGAGCAGGAGACATCAACAAAAACAACCTGCCCCGTTGGTAGGGGGGTTTGAGATCAGGTCGGATATAACATGTCGAAGAAATGGTCTGCAGGCAGTCATGGGGTTCAGGCAGTTCTGCCGAGGCCAGCATACCATGCAAGGCTGAGGCCAAATTATCAAAGCCTGTCAGAGATTTAAAAGTTAACCCAGCTATTGTGGTCAATATGGCTTCGTACCCTGTTCTCCTTTGTACCGACATATGTTGTGTAGTTAAATTTTGTATGACATGTAAAACCTGATGTGCGGGATATGCACTGTTATGGGGTGCGAGAGAACAATTTTTTCCGCTGCCTGAATCATGATAGAGCAAGTTGCCACTGCCTGTAAACAGGCAGGGAGAGCTTGTGCCACAGAGTCCAGTGTTTTAGAGAGGAAAGCCACTGGTCTCATACCTCCACCATGCTCTTGTGCCAAAACAGCAGAGGCAGTGCCCCCAGAGCTGTGGACAAACAGAAGAAAAGTGAGAGCACAGTTTGGCAACATAAAACAGGTGTAGAACACAAAGCAGCCTGAAGAGCTTTGTACGCCTGTATAGCCTCCTCGGTCCATGTTAATGTAGCCGTCATAGGCTGCTCCGCAGAATACAGGGCCCTCAGGGTTTTATCATAAAAAGAGCAGTCAGGTATCCATTGGCGGCAGTAATTAGCCAGGCCCAAAAAAGCCATCATTTGGTGTTTAGTGACAGGCCTGGGATGCCTGAGGATGGCCTCCACTCTGTCCGGGGCCAAAGTACGTTGACCTTGTGTTAGTATATGGTCTAGATAATGTAAAGAGGTTTGACAGAACTGCAGCTTAGTTTTGGAAACCTTGAATCCATGCCGTGCCAGGTGTTCAAGGAGAGCCAAGCTAGTAGAGAGGCAAGACTGCTCTTGTACAGCAGTGACCAAAAGGTCATCCGCATATTGATGTACGGAACAGTCTTCTGCAGTTGTTGAAAATTTTTTCAAACACTTATGTACTAATGCTGAGAAAACTGCTGGACTGTCTATGTACACTTGTGGTAAACGTGTCCACGTATACTGGATTCCTTTGAAAGTGAAAGCAAACAGCTGTTGTGTCTGTGGCTCCACGGGTATACTGAAAAATGCAGAACATAAATCAATTACGGTGAAGTATTTGCTTTGACAGGGGATAGACATAAGAACGGCCGATACGTCAGGCACAATGGGTGCCACTGGGATGACCAGTGAGTTAATACTTCTTAAATCCTGTGTACTGTAAATCGCCAAGTGCCATCCAGCTTGGGAACAGGATTTACAGGAGTATTATACGGGCTGACGCTCAGTTTCAATTCCCCCTGTGAGAGAAGAGAAGAAATAATATGTGAAATGCCATCTGTTTTTCTGATGATAAAGGATACTGTTTAACAAAAACAGTGTCTCTAAGTCTTTATGGTGGCTTCATAAGGGATTCAGTCAATAAGACCTACTTCATCCTTATGCTGTGCCCACACAGATGGCGTAAGTCGTTCGAGGTGTGAGTCCTCTGTGGCAGTGTGAAGGAGTGTCTGATTAACTACAGGCAAGCCGTTTAGAGCCCCCACAGAGAGATCCATTCCGTCCGGTGTGTGCACCACCAGGCGGTCGTCTTTAAATGCTATCGATATGTGTAATAGAGACATTGGGTCTCTTCCTAAAAGGTTGTAGGGACATTGTGGCATATGAACAAACCTGTGGGTGAAGAAAACCTGTGGGTGAAGACTACAAGGCCTGTTAGTGATAAAGAAAAAGACAAAAGTTTAGTAAATGGAGAAGAAAAAGGGGTTCAATCAATCCCTACAGAATCCACACAGCTGCTGGGCAGCTGTCCCCTAAACCCCTTACCCACTGATGACATGGTGGCACCTGAATCAAGAAGAAAAGTAACAGGAAGCAAATCCAACCACAACATAATGGTGGCTGGAGCCACATTATTTTTACTTTGGAAAGATAAAGTCATCATAGTAGGGTTAGGGGTTAGATTCTGTGGGCAGCCCTAGTAGGGGGCTGTTGCTGTCATGGTCTCGCAGATGGATGCGGAGGCCCATTTCTGGGTCCTGGAGCAGGGGTGAAATGTTTAGATGTCCCTTGCCCCTCAGACAGCCGTAGCCTTCGCTTACACTCTCTCTTCCAATGCCCGTCTATGCCACAATAATAACACTTTCCCTTCTTTCTTTCCCCCTTGGGGTTCTGTTGCTGTTGCCACACCCTAGGACCTGGGACAGGGCCGTACCCTGCAACCTGTAAAAGGGCAGTATTTTTAGGGGTAGGGGTTAACAAGCCATCCCCCTCTAACATACGTATTTTCTGTCCTACCTGCCTTATAGCAGTTCGAGCTCTATCAGTAAGATGCAACCTTAGCAGAGCTTGTACCTCAGGATGACAGTTAGAAAGGAAAGTAGCCACAAACATAGGATTAGGTTCCCCTGGTGGTAATTCAAATCCCCCCAATTGGGTCCATACTTCAGAGAAGCGTTTCCAGAACACTGCTGTGCTCAACAATTTGTTACTAGTGACAAATTCTGGTTTGCGCTCTTAATGGTAAGCAAATATCTAGTTAATTGAGTTTTAAGGATGTCAATAGCATCCTTCTAGTCCCTCCAATAAAAGAATCCTCCTCTACCCTGTACCTTCTTTGAACTTGTTTTCCCTTTCGCTAGCTTGCTTGACTTGCTTGGCTTGCTATCTGCTCCCCATCCTCAACTTCCTCTTCTTCTTTTTCTTCCTCCTCATTCTGCACAATATCACTGTCAGGGCTTAGGCACGGAACATTACGTACTACCACTTCTTCGTCATAAAATTCACCTAATTTATGCTGCAGCAAGAATTTATAATCAGCACCTGTCAATTGACAATGTCTGGAACTTTTTATCAATATATCCACAAAATGTAAGGGGTGATCCACGGAAGGAACGACACTTAATATATCCTTTAATACACCAATGGAAGGGGGTTGCACCTCCACTCCCTTTGCTTTCCCTACCCATACAAAAGCCTCATTTGCAGGGGGCGCAGTAGCTTTGAGACCCGCTTCCCTTTAGTTCAGCTCGCTGTATATCACTACATGCGAGCGGTACGCCTACGCTGCTCTTAAACAGAAGAAACCTTTTCAGGGACAGAAGCATCACAGCATCCTGCCTTGGGTGGTTTTGGTATGGTCTTAAGGACCTTCTTAGGAGTATAAATTTTTTGTTTTTGATCCCAAACAGTTTTCATTTCTAGCCACACTTCATAACCACCTTTCATGTAAGCATAATCCCAGTCTGGATCCCCATTTCCTTTATATATCAATTGAAATGCTTGCTTTAAGAATTCTGGCAAAAAACTACCTTTTTGTGGAAAAGAAGGTTGGGTATAAAAACCATTATTGCAACTGTACATCCAATCTACGGGACTTTCCCCTCCCTCTGGCTTAGGATACGAGTGACCCAATGTCAAATCCTCCTTTCTATTCTTTCACAATTTAGTAGCTGTGCAGTGAACTCAACCTTGGGGGTTTTAGTCTATGTGGATTTACACAAAGAAACTTCCCTGAAGAAATTTCACTGATCATCCACTTTTTACTTTCCCTCTTTTAATGGGTGTTTGTATATAAGTAGGCTCTCGTCAGAAGGGTCGCCCCCTAAAAACACCTTCTTTTCAAGTTGTGACCCAAAGCACAGTATTTAACCAAACCAATTCAGCTGTAGACTGCATCTACTCAGCGCGCTCTGCCCAACCCAGCTTGTCCTGTAGTTGAGGTGTTCCTTATCCCCCAGACGCTCAGTCCAACGCAGCCTATTATCCTGGGTTGAGGAAACCAATATCCCCAAACAGATAGTCAAACCTAAAAAATTTTTCTTACCTGATCGGAGATATCATGTCGGGGTCACCAAAAACTGTAAGAATTTAAACGAGGAAAACTGTTCTGCTACCTTTGGGGAGCCAAAGATCACCACTTCGTATTTGTATTCATTGAGCTGCAGGAAACTGGAAGCTAAGCATGTTCTTATTTCACTCAAACATTCAAACAAGGTTGAAATATTGGAGTCATTGTTACATCCCAGGGGCAGATATAGGTGGATATCATCGGCATAACAATGTCAAGCCACATCATATTTTTCACAAATTAGACCCAGCGGCAGAATATATAAAGAGAACAACACTGGACCCAGACATGAGCCCTGAGAAAAAAAACTGTGGAGCTGAAGTAGAACTACCTAGCTCCACTGTAAAGGATTTTCAATGTGAATAAGATGAGAACCACTTTAAAGCAGGCCCCTTAATCCCACCCCACTCTTTCAAATGGTCTAAAAGGATCCCATGATCCACAATGTCAAACTCTACGCTAAGATCCAAAAGCATGAAAACAGTGCAGTTCCCAGCCTCTAGACAACAATAAATCCTGTTAAAACCTAAAACCCAACTGAAATATATTAAAGTTCTCATTTAAAATTGAGGAGAGTTGAGTAGGAACCACCTTCTCCAATAACTTAGCCAAGGAAGACAGTTTAGAAATCGGTCTGTACGTAGTTATTTAGCTCTGAGGGGTCCAGAGTAGGCTTTTTCAAATAAGGCAGCACAAAGGCTTGTTTAAAATATGTGGAACTACGCCATTTAAAACACTCAAATACATTATAGACAGGATCATAGGATCAATGACATCCCTGATATGATTTAATAAACAAGGAGCAACAGCATCAAGAGAGCAATAGGATGGCTTAAGATATTGAATAAACTAACATTTCAGTCAGAAACAATTTTACATCCACTGCTTTCTCAAAACTCTGGCTATTTGATTAAACCTAGAGTATCAAAATTGACTGCGGGCAACAGATCCTTTTCCTATTTAGCACCCAAACTCTGGAACAATCTACCTAACACTCTATTAGTTTAATTCTTGATTAAAGACCCCCCTCTTTAACCTGGCTTACACATAACACACTAATATGCTTCTAAAATTCAAATCCATTAAAGGATTGTTAGGCTGCAGTAATTAGATCAACCGGAACTGGAAACAGTCCCCATAACACACAATGTTCTCGTTACATTGATAGAAAAAGGGCATCTACACTAATATTAGTCTGTTTCTTTCTAATTCTGAGTTCACCGTAGCCACCTGGATTCATTCCGTATCTAGAACAGATGGTGTATCAGCACCTAAAGATGATGTCTACAGCCCTGATCGTTGTTGAAATCCATGATATTACAGTATACAAGCCCCAGATATAGATCCCTAGTGAATAAATTTTCACCAAAACAGCTTGGATTCTCCCAAGGTTTTTTTTTCTCCATTCTGTCACCGATGGAGTTTTGCACAGATAGTACTTAAACTGAACTGAGCTGGACAATGATGTCTCTGAATTCAATAATGAAATGTATTTAACTAGATATTGAGTGTTTAATCTTGAATCTTGAATCATTATACATTACTGACACTCTGTTCTCCTGTTTGATACTGTTAAGTTCTTTGACACAATCTGTACTGTTAAAAGCGCTATATAAATAAAGGTGACTTGGCTTGAAATGTTTGATTGGGTTCAAGGCCAGGTTTTGGTAGGTCATTCAAGGACATCCACAGTGTTGTCTATACGCCACTCTTGCATTGTCTTAACTGTGTGCTTAGGATCATTCTGCTGTTGGAAAGTGAACCTTCTGCTCAGTCCGAGGTTCTGACTGTTCTAGACTACGTTTTCATTAAAGTTGTGTTTATAAAACTTTTTCAAACCTTTCCAAGAACTTTTTCAAACTTATTTTTAATGTGTTCAATGAAAAGGATTTACTCTGTATATGAATTTTAATACATGCTACATTAACCTTTTTTCATACAAACTGCAATAAATACAAACCTAGAGCCAAACTAAAGACATTTGGTATAGTGAATAACTAAACTATAATTTCTGTAAATTTCGAAATAAGGTGCATTACAAGCTAACAAATCCTTTATTAATATGAATATTTTAATTTAAAACGTATCTTCAAGTACTTTTCAATAAAATTCTAGTCCATTTTGTCTATTAAATAACAGCAGTGGATTCAGCTATCTTTTTGTTAGGTGGGTACACAAAATTTATTTTATCCTTGCTTCAAGAAAATTCTCAATCTATGCTTCGTAACATCTTCACATGTGGCCATAAACTCATAATTTTGTTTGACAATAATTGTTGAACAATAATTACAATAATATAAAATGCAGAAAACTATTAATTGGTTATTTTACAATTAATTGTACAATAAATTATGCACTATGACTGAAAAATACTATAAATTAATAAACTGAATAGCATGATGACGTTTAATATTTCTAACAGCACCTGTAGTCCCATTTAGCAACCGTCTTTTTAAAAAAACGTAACCATTTAAAAAATTCACAAGTTGGGTGTAGCTGGTTTGCTTTAGGTCATAGAATAAAACTTAAAAGTATATTGAGCTTGTGTGAACCAAAGACTTTATTCAACCAAACTCCGGGGAAAAAAAAAAACACCCTGGTACATTGGAACAGGTAATGCTAAAATGGCAGAGCAGTAACCAGTGCTGGCCAGAAGGGTTGTGGGGCCCTAGGAGAGATCAAAAAATCAGGCCCACTGGGGCCGCTCTGAAGGCCGCACGGGGCAGAGACACTGGTGGCCCTCAGGACGGATCAGGAGCCTCGGCGGGCCATGGCGGATCAGAGGCTGCCAGTGGCAGTGGCAGGTCAAAGGCAGCCAGTGGCAGTGCTGGATCGGGGGCATCCTTCTGCTGCTACGGGATATAGCCTATAGCCCCCCCAAAAAAAATTCTTAGGGAGGCTTCCCTCTTTTTTGGGCTGTGGCTCTTGCAGCGCGGACTCTGGAACTGGAATCGGGATCGGCACTCCCGGCTGTGACTCTGGAACTGGAATTGGGTATGGCTCTCCTTGCCATAAATCATGAACAGGATTCGGGAACGGCTCTCCTTGCTGTAAACTATGAACTGGATTCGGGAACGGCTCTCCGGGCCAAGACTCTGGAACAGGGATCGGGATCTGCACTACCGGCCGCAATCTAGGGGCTGGAATCGGGATCGGCACCTCCGGCTGTAAACTTGGGACTGGAATCGGGAATGGCTCTCCTTGCCGTAAACTATGAACTGAAATCGGGATCGTCACTCTCAGCCGTGACCCTGGAACTGGAATCGGGATCGTCACTCCCGGCCGTGATCTAGGGACTGGAATCGGGATCGGCACTCCCGGCCGTGATAAAGGGACTGGAATCAGGATTGGCATTCCCGGCCGAGACTCTGAAACTGGAATCAGGATCAGCACTCCAGGCCGTGATCTAGGGACTGGAATCGGTCCTGGAAGACTCCTGAATCATCAGCTCTACTGGCTGCGATTCAGGAATTGGATCTGAGATTGGCTCTACTGGCTGCGACTCAGGAACTGGATCTGGGTTTGGCTCTACTGGCTGTGATTCAGGAACTGGAATTGGGATCGGCTCTCCTGGCCGAAAATCTGGACATGGAATAGATATCAACAGATTATAGTCTGCGGGAATCTGAATAAATGTTTGGGATTTTGGCCCGAATATAACTCCATAACATGCAGGTCTTTTGGATTTTGGCACTTATTTATCCCCATACTGGGTTGTTTCCCACAATGTTCAATAACTCAAAAAATATGCTTTTTTTATTTCCTGAAAAATAATGGTTTTGGAGATGGAGATACCCAACACTGAGGTTTCGTGATTGTCTGCAGTAATAATTAACAAACAGACATGGATCCTAAAAACTAAATGTCTGAGCAAATCATTAATTTTTACTTTACACCTACCTCTGGCTAGATGTAAGATTTAGTCTCAGACGTAGCACTACACAGAGATGGTGCAAAGGGTATAAACTCTACGCACGACTTAGGCCCAATCCCAATTCTACCCCTAACCCCTAATTTCCAACATGGCTGCTCACTTGAGCAAGCAGACCCATAAATGTAAGTAATCCTAGCCATTAATAAGGATTTTTATGACAAATTTTCACTTTATGTATATTACCATCGGTCTTGTGTTTGTGTTTACGGTGATGTTCTGAAAATAAACGATTGCAAAAAAATCCCTGAAGTTTGCTAGCGGATAGCACCGATTGCACAATATTAGGAAATATATTTTTATTTCATATACCCAGTAACGCATTGTTTTGTTTCGCTTACGGCCATATGTGTACATGTAAATGAACGGTTCTTACATCAGCGCATGTCCTCTGACGTAACGTTAGGAGCTAGTGACAATGGATGATGATGTTTAACAGTTTTGTAGTGGTGTCCCATTTTTTAGGAGAAAATATTTCACCCTTCCCCTTTCCACTTTATTTCAAGGGGCAAGGGGCAAGGGTTAGGCAAGAATTAGGGTTAGGTAGAAAATAGAATTGGGATTGGGCCAAAATCTCTCACCTGCCCTCAATGTGGAAAGCATTTCACCACTACAGAAAACCTTAATTTGCCCCCCTAAAATTCACACCGTAGAGAAGCTTTTCACCTGCCTTCTGTGTGGGAAGAGTTTCCTGTTTAAAGGAAGGCTTACAATGCACATAAGTATTCATACTGGAGAAAAGCCTTTCACCCACCCTCATTGTGGAAGGAGTTACCAGTGTAAAACATACCTTAATAGGCACATGTAAATTCACAAAGCCCAGAACCCTTTCACCTGTTCTCATTGTGGAAAAAGTTTCACGATAAAAGAAGGCTTGAAACGTCACATGAGAATTCACGCAGGAGCCAAATCTTTCACGTGTCCTCATTGTGAGAGGAGTTTTATACATAAGAGAAACCTTGCATCGCACATAAAGATTCACAATGGAGATCGATTTCCACCTTGTGTTGAGAAAGAAAATGGTTTTGTTAAGCATGACACAAAAGTAAATGTTGAAAAGAAAATCATTCACTTGTCCTCAGTGTGGCAGGAGATTCACAGATAAAGAAACTTATAATTCACACTTTAAAATTCATATTAGATTTTCAGATGCAACCATTGTGGGAAGAGCTTCCCATGTGAAGAAAATCTCAACAGACACATGCAAGTCCATTTAACGTGCATGTAAGAGTTCATAATGGAGAAAAGATCTTTTAGATGCCTTCAGTGAGGAAAGAGTTACCCTTATGACCGATGCCTTAAGAGGCACATTCAATTCATGCCCAGGAAAAACCTTTCACCTGCTCTCTGTGTGGAAAAAATTCACAAAGAAAGGAAGCCTTAAGATTTACATGACGATCCACACTGGAGAGAAACCTTTCAGATGCTCGCAGTGTGGGAAGAGATTTAGACGTAAAGGAGGACTTAATGAGCACATGAGAATTCACACTGGAGAAAACCCGTACACGTGCCTCCAGTGCGGAAAGAGTTTTGCCGTTAAAGGAGGCTATAACTTGCACATGAGAGCTCACACTGGAGAAAAGCCCTACCTGTCATCTGTGTGGGAAGAGTTTCATACTAAAAGCGATACTTCATATGCAAATTCACACTGGAGAGAGGCTTTTCGTGTGCGTTCACTGCGGAAAAAGATTCATACGGAAAGTTACCCTTAATCTGCACACCAGGCTTCACATTGGAGAGACTCATTTGAAGTGCCAGCATTGTGGGAATACCTTTACGTAGGAAAGAAGTCTCAAACAACATGTATTGCGCTTTTTTAAGGCGCTGAACAGGATGGTACACATTTTTAATTGAGCAGCAGCCCTTAAATTACACTTGAAAGTCCATGCAAATGGGAAGCCTGTTCTTTAGGGAAATTGCTTTGAATAGAACAAGGTAAAACATTGATTTGAGTGCTCATGTCTGCTCGGAGAGTAAAAAGGCCTCAAGTATCAGTTACTTGGGACGTCACCAAAAATCATTGCAGGAGAAAGACTGTGCAAGCGTTCGTATTGTGGAAAGATTTTAAACCAGTCAGGATTAAATGTAAATTTTCACTAGAGAAGACATAGAACTTTATGTAAAACGATTAGGACCAAGCGTTAATGTATACAATAAATTAAACCACCTTGAGACTAAATTTAGAGAAAAAAAACTGTCAAACTTTGAGAAAAAAAAAAAAAAACGAATTAAGTTTCAAGTTTTGTCTAAATAAATGTGGAGAATAAACTTGTTACATGCAAGAAAAAAAGATGCTACTTTCAGAAAAAAAACTCATAAAAACACAGTAATTTAAACTAGTTAGATAAAGATAAAACAGTGCTGGCATTCTCAACAGCACTGACCTACCTGGTCTTATGGCATAAATGTTTTAGCGAGATGTGAAATACGTACCAATAAGTACATATAATTGCATTTACCAAAAGATAGACAGATACAGAATTTAGATTTTTAAAGTATAATTTTCACACATGTACCTGATGCAAAGTAATAAAACAGCAATACAGTGGATACACAAAGTAGTCAGACCCCCTTAAATTTTTCACTCTTTGTACAAATACATACTATTTGCTAAAATCATTTAAGTAATTTTTTTCCTCATTAATGTACACACATCACCCCATATTGACAGAAAAACACAGAATTGTTGACGGGGTCTCAGGTTTTTAAGACGTGAGAACTAGCTGGGCCGAACTCTAGGCACTTTTCGTCGGCAGAGAAGGCTTGTAGGTCCTCTACCCTCTTGATGGAGGCGGAGGCAGTCAGAAGTGCTGCTTTCAGCGTAAGATATTTAAAATCCACTGACGCAATTGGCTCGAATGGGACCTGCTGCATGCCACATAGGGCGACAGCAAGGTCCCAAGATGGTAAAAGGTGTGGTTTTGGGGGGTTAACCACATTCTTTTTTAGGATGCGCTTCGGGTTGAGCAGTTTTTGAATGGCAGCCTGTTTTAGAAGGGACCGATTCAAAAGCTCATAGATCCAGGATGGGTCTCAACGTACCGCTCTTTTTGGGCATGATGAAGTAAGGACTGTAAAACCCTGACCTCATCTCGGCTGGAGGGACAGGCTCAATTGCGTCCTTCACCAGTAGGACTGCAACCTCCGAACGTGGACGCCCTCGGCGACGGGCAGATGGAGGCGGAGCACCTGGGGACTAAACTCTGAACTCTTGGGCTAAGTCCTCAACAGTGTCTCCGAATAGGCCGACCTGGGAGCATCAAGAAAGCGGGCTTTGTCAACATCTGCCATCTGCGCCAGGTTCAGCCATAGGTGCGACTCCCGGACCACAACCTGACCAAGGGATCGCGCCCGTGACCTCCGTCGCCCCTTTTTGATGAGGGCGAGGTCGGCCGTCGTGCGAGGCCGAGACCTTACAAAACTGATTACAGAAGAAAATTATTTTGCCAAAATATTCATAGACTGGTAAAACATTTCAGGGTGCTTTTAGAAGAGGGATGTTATGTAATGTTAGGGTTTCAGTAAGGAAGTTAAAGCTAAAATTTTTGCCATAGGTTGGCTCTTTTTGTCAAGTTCCAGAAAAATCTTAAGATATTTTAAGAACAAGAATAATTGTAAGGGCACGTTAAGAGTAAGGACTGTTTGCAACGATTGTTTGAAAATTATCTTCATTTTTGTAATTCAACTATGTAGAAATAACAGTACAGAAACCACATACCTTACCTTTAAGAAAGAAAGTGAATATTTCCACAAAGTACATATCTTTTAACATGTCACGTATTGCAGTAAACATGGTGCTAGGAGTGGGCTGTCGGCCAGGGCTTGCATTTTGTTGTGTAGATTAATTACCATTTAGATTAAATTTGTTTTCTTTCCTGTGACAACAATAAAGCATGCAACAGTTCTGTCCTGATAACTACTCCATAATCTATGGTCATTCTCAAAGGAAATCACTTTCGTTTGATTATGGCAAGCCTGATATCACATTATTTTCACACTACTTTCTGTGTAGAGCCAAATTTCTGTGACACAGCTGAAACCCTGTTAGTATGAACGCACAATGCATGCCAGCTGAAGATGAGATACTAAATTACACTGCATGGCCTTTAGTGAACAATGAGCTGTTATTCTTTATGAAGGTTACTGGGAAAGTTATATCTATTTTTTTTTTTTATGCTTAAAGGACAGCTAAGTGGAGACAAGACAGGTCTTACTTGGCCTCAGCACGTACAAAATCCACCAAGTCACAGCTCTGACAAAGTTATTCATTAAACAAATATAGTGATGTTACTTATAAAGTAAGTTATTTTTACTTGTTAACTGTCAGTAGTGTTCTGTATGTGATTGTGCAGAATTTTTGTGTGATTTGATTAGATTCAAATGAATTGAGATCTGGACTTTGACTTGGCAAATTCTTTCTTTGTGAATATACTTTCATGTTTTGGGTCATAATCTTTACTTGTGTGGACACAACATTTTGGAATGTTTTTAATCTGCAACAATGTGATACTATTAGAATTCTTCTGTTTGAATTATAAACAGGTCTTTATAAATTCCAAACTCTGACATGATTGCATTAATGCAGTGCTTTGCTTTAGTAACAAATTAAAGGAATGGTTCACCAAAATTTGCTGAATATTATGTAGATGAGTTTGTTCCTTGGAGAAGTTCAATCATTGCATCACTTGCTGACAATGAATCATCTGCAGTGAATGGGTGCCATCAGAATAAGGACCTGTGTGGATTTTGTGTCAGCTGTTTGGATTCTCATTCTGAAGGCACCCATTCACTGCAGAAGATCCATTGGTGAGTGAGAGATGTAATGCTATATTCCTCCAAATCTGTTCCCATGAAGAAACAAACTCATCTACTTTTGCAAGAGAGCTACATATTTGGTCATGATCTAAAATTTGGAAAATTAACCATTTACATTTATTGACCATGAATCTGTTTATTGATGGAAAATAGGCATAAGAAAGTATATGCAGCCAGTTATACAGACAGAGAACATATGGAGACAAACACGTGGATATGTTTTTTCCTGGCATTGTTTGTAAAGGAATGTGAAAAAATAGCATGTGTGTGATATATATCGCCTGTGTAAATAAAGCCTTTGCATTGTGTTCTGTTTCAGATGTGTTTGAGCTCAGAACTTGTGAATCTGTGTGTGAGAATGAGATGGGAAAACAAAAAGATATTAGTATGACTCAAGTATAATGTTTATGTGATTATTATAAATAAAATAAAAAAACTTTGTTGCATGTTTCAGTGCTTTGACTTTGTGCCATAACAACTCATAAAACCTTTTAAATTGCAATATTCTCTCTTATTTCTTATTCATGAGGACAAAAATTTCATTAATTCATTAAAAAGTCCAAAAATGTATAAAAGATAGATGATTATGAATAACAATAAAACAGAAATGTAAATAATGAAGGAAATAAAAGAGAAATGCATGGTTGCTCTCTTAAAGCTACAAACTCAAAATTAATTGAGCTGAAAAATGACAGGGCATATATTCTTTAGAGCTGCTTTATAGCTAAATCCAATCCATTTCATAACTGATGAATTTTGCAACACTGTTATTGAACTGAAATGAATAAACACCGAACTGACTTGAACTGAATGACAATGCATCATTAAATGTGGAAAAATGAAGGTTTTAATCCTTTCTGGATTTCTGAATGCACTGCATTTAACAGGAAGACAAAAAAGAAAAAAAACATTTAGTTTGTGTAAGCCACTTTTCTTAAAGAAATTTACTCCTTTTGTCACCCCCAGCTGCCAGCTAAAGACTGTTGATGGCACTCTAGCTCTCTAAGAACTCTGTGTTTTTGTGTCTGTTTCCACATCCGGACTCCATTTCCCAGAATGCACCTCTCCTTAACAGCTGTAACAGAGATGATCTCCAGATCCACATGGTTTTGCTTTTCTTTGTTGAGTTTAGCTGTAAATCTACGATCTAAATCAGACTTCCTTAGGTCTTTTGCACTATAAAAGAGGATTACAAGGAATTCAGGAGCTGATCCGGGAATCTGAAATAAATTATGTGCTGATGAGTAACTGCAGGATAATGTAACATTTGAACCATCAATAGCAGACTCCTCTGTTTTTGTTGGTTTGATTTCATGTCTATACACAGTACCTGCATAAACTATGAACTTGTATTTAGAGTTAATCAAGTGTTATCAGTGATATTTTAAGTTAATTTACTAAGTTAATGTTTTGCAAAAAAACATGGTTTCGAAAGGATTGCGAACGTAGTAATCACACACGGTTCTCTAATCATTCTTGTTAATCTCACCCAATCAAACCACTTTCCTTTTACTATAAATTTGCCCGGCTTCAATGTTCCCACATCTCGCTTTACGCATCCCTCCTCCACCCCTTCTCCGCCTTCTATCCCATTTCGCACCTTCCAGAGGGCAGACGGTGAACGAGCCAAACGCCGAACCCTCATCCTCGCTAGGGTTCCATCCCCTAGGGTTTGGAGTTCGCCGTTCTCCCGGCTCGCTCCCCAGACAGCTCGCCAAATTTGCTTACTCTCTTATTACAAGGAAGCATGAACTCTTGAAATGGTATGAATATCATTTTAATTACAATTCCTCACATTACAGTAGATTACAATACTAAGATGCAATTTAAGAAAATTACAGTAAATACTTCAATGTAAAGACAAATAGCTGAATAAAAGAATAGAGTAACATTGTCTGTTCATTAGCTCTGTAACACACACTGAAGGGTTTTAACAAGATCACAATGAGTGTCGGTCTTTAGAGCTCCACCTCCTTTTGTAGAAATATAACACATTTTGAAAGTCTTGAAAAGTGAAAATCAAATAATATATTACCGTCCAATCTCTGAGCGCAGTGATACAATTAATACAAACAAACACTGAAAACACAAAATTCTAGGTTCATGATCATTCCTCATGAACAGTTTTAGAAAAAACTGTAAGCCTCTGCCTTTATATGTTATTATTACTGCAATGCTCAGTGCAGTGTGAGAAAAGTTTCATGGTGGAGAAATGTGGCGCATAATCAGATCTTTTCAGCTTAATCTAACCCTAACGCACAACACACTCAACACACCATGTTCTGTCTGTCTAAGATAGACATCGAAAGTGGTAACACACTCACTAACTAAGAGTTTTCCCTCAATAAACTCTCTGCTGTTTATTAATAGTTAGTACAGTAGTTGTTAAGTTTAGGTTTTGGGTCTGGGTAAGGGAACTGAAATATGGTCATACAGAATATGGCATCAGTATGTGGCCAAAACAGCTAACATGCTATATGCATGATTATAAGCAAAAGTGAGAATAAAGTGTTACCTTGACTATTTCTTTCTCATTTCTATATTATCAGTTCATGCATTTATGGATGCATTTCTTTATTACTATTTTTTTATTAGATTATTATTAGATGCTTAAAGGTTTTGCTCTGTTATATTCTCTGAAAGATAATTGTGAAACATTTTCGAAGTTTATTAGTTTTATTGTTCAGGAGGTTTTTGTACAGTGTAGCTGAGTTTCCTGTCATTGTGGGCGTCAGTGCACAGTAGTACAGCGCAGAATCTGTTCCTTCAGCATCAGAGATCTCCAGACTCACAAGATTGCTGCTTTTATCAACTTTAGGTACGATACGATCAGGAAGAGGCTTGCTTGTTGTTCCATGTGGATAAATATAAGCAAGGAACTCTGGTTTAGATCCTGGATATTGACGATACCAGTGCAGGTTAGTAACAGCTCCATCATATTTACAGGATAGATTGACTTTTTCTCCCTCAGATTCAAGTATATTGTTTTCCAGCGGTGTTATTGACTGTGCAAATGTCTCCTCTGCAAAACATCCATTCATTTTTTTTTTATTAAACTCACTCAAAGAATTCATACTAATATATTACAGCAAATAATTCAGTGTTGAACAGCATTAAAAATAAAGAGCTGAAACATCCAAACACTGTATAAAACTCCAGATCATTATTTGATCATATGGTTAAAGATTGTAAACTCTTACCTTTCATTAACAGTAGCAGAAGCAGAACACAAGAGATGGTCATGTTTGCACTGTACAAAGCAAAAGTCTAGTGCTCTTTTTCAGATCCCCACAGGCTCCACCTATCAGCCAGTATAAGAGGATCAAACACTGCATTAATATTAAACTGCTGACTGATGAACACTGAAGAAAAAATTTAAACTGTAATAACCAAAAAGTAATAAATCAAGCACATTTATTAAAATATTTTTTCATTATGTTTGTGTTGGCCTACTGCTATTTATACTGTTTTAAATACAAGTTTACAGTTCACGAAATGGTTTCATCTACACATTATTTATAACTGCAAATTAATTTACTTGAAATTAATTAAAATATCAGTAACTAATTTTATCTCCTTAAAGAATGATGATAAGTTCATTAAATGTTGATGTTGAGTGTATATCGCCCTCTTCTGGTCTTTCACACCTTTCAGCACACTATTCAAAAAACTTTTAAATTGTAATAACCAAGTTTAGGGTGATAATATAATTCTAGTGGCATGAGTAATATAAAATCAACTGAAATCAAGAGTAAGGGAAAATTAATATTTAAAAGTACCTAAATATTAAATTAGGATCATGTAATTGCATTGTTGGAGTTTTTGTGTGAGTGTTGAGCGTGTTTCAGTCACTGTGGGCTTCAGAGCACAGTAATACACAGCAGAGTCAGACACACGCACATCCTGGATTGTTAAAGGAACTGCAGTTTTGCTGAG
>JAUCMU010000033.1:9818452-9845086 GCA_032275025.1 Enteromius treurensis | reverse complement strand
TGGACCTGTAAAACCGTTTCTGGGCATTTTTTCCCCCTTACCTAAGCTACATACCTTCTATGTACATATCAGAGAACAATTAAAATATTATCTCAATTCATTCTATGGCACCTTTAAGCATTCTCTTCTCCTCACCAAGCTTCTTTTATTTGATCCAAGGTACAGCAACAACTGAATATTTTCACTATTTTTATTTGAATATATTTTAAAATATAATTTATTTCTGCGTTTTCAAAGCTGAATTTTTAGCATCATTACTCCGGTCACGTGATCCTTCAGAAATATGAAGTTTTATGATCTGCTGCCCAAAAAAACATTTATTGTTGTTGTTGAAAAAAGCAGAGTAGAATTTTTCAGGTTCCTTTGAATAGAAAGTTCAGAATAAACTTGTACTGAAAAAATTATAGGCCTACTGATTCTAAGCTTTTGAATGGTATAGTGTATAATGTTTTTTAAAAAAGATGACAATAGGTAACAGGGTTGCTTATTTTTACATTAAAAAATTACATTTGTATAAATACTTCAATTTTGTTTAAATCGTCTTAGTGTTTAAGGGATAGTAAGGAGAATATGGGAGATTTCTAGGAGGAACAGATGGAGAGGAGAGAAATATGTTGGAGAGGACAGGATTAAAAACAGACAGACAGGTGAACAGACAGACATACTGTATATACAAGAGATTTGTCATTCATTCATTATGGATTTAGACTCTCAAATAATCCCACCACACCATGGCCTAAATTCGGAAGCTCTCATTTTGTCTGACTTTTAGTATATTAATCCAATGAGAAGATTAAAAATATAATATGCCCCAAGACTGCCAAATACATTGAGGTAGAGATCAAATGATGATTCAGCATCTGAAAAAGAAAAGAAGGTTTAAGCAGGAGATACAGGACTAATTTTTTTTTTTTTTTCTTTTAATAGAAAGGCATCAAGATGACGATTCTTTATTTCAGCCCCTTTACTGTAAAAGCAAAGGGTGGTAATTTGCAACCCTTTACCACAGGTAGGGTTAGGCAGGAGAAACAAACACATTTACACAGTAATACAACCAAATGCAGTGACTCCCAGCGAAATGAAGCATTTTTTTTTCTTCAAAGAAAAACAAATAAATCACAACTGTTTTTTTTTTTGTGTTTTTTTTTAAAGATTAGACAAGAATAGCCCCCAAATACCACACAAAGAGCAAATAAGGTTTGGGAGAAACAGAATGCACAATTACAGAGTTTTTAATACTTTGGACGGTTACAAATTCTGTTCCAGTTACTGCTTTTCAAAGTGACTGTGAATTAATAATTAATAATGAATTAATATTCAAAATCAAAACTTTCTAATTGTTTATGTCAGAGCAATGACATTTCTGTAATTTTAATTCAAGAGTTGTGGAAAAGGGAACGTAAAACAATACTGCAAGCACATCCCAAAACGCTAAAGATGTGTCTGACTGGTAAAGGGTGCAATACTTGAACAAAACAAGGCTTCATGAATTTGCAAGGCATCGCTAAGAACAGCCTGAGCACAATAAAGTTGATAGTTCCAGCACACTAGGCATCTCAACGCAGGGAGAACAAGGAGTAGGACAGACAAAGTAAAAATATACACAATCATTAAATGATTTTCTCAGCTGTCATATTTATACACTTTTGTGCTCAATGTGCCTTTATAAAATAACTTCTGTTTAAGCAAAAAACGACAACAACAAAATCAAAACACAGGAGACAGCAGTCAATATCCAGAAAAAGCAACATTTGTCCATGCCACAAGCTTCAGATGTCATCTCACATACACTTTTTTTTCATTCTTTAATAAACAAACAAGAAGACATTTTCTGAACAGTCCTCACCAGTGCTGACAGGTTCACCAAGCAAAAGTGCCGGGTTGGGGAAAACAAGAAAGAAACAAGACAGCATTGTACAAATCCATGCAGAAAGCACTTCCATTCTCCACCATGTTTAGGTTGATGGTCGTGTGAACATGCTCAGTGGTTCATCGTGGAAGATATATTTGACTTTTTCTCATTAATGTGGGTGAAATATTATCAGCTCTGTTTCTCCTAAAGGCCACTTTGAGCTTTTAGGAAGAGACTGACTAAGAGAGATCTACAATTGGAACAGCTGAAAAGACAGATCAAATCCAGTTGAACAAACTATAGAAGTAAAAAAAATTAACAAAATACAAAACTAACAAAAACTGAGAAATAAAAAGGAAACACAGCAGTGTTGATATTTATGTATTACAGTACCGAGACAAATGCAATGGGAACATCATCTATTTCGTACCAGTATCCTTTACCTGTTTTTTTTTAATTCTCTCTCTCTCTCATACACACACATACAAACACACACCCCTACTTCTAAGGGAGAACGGAATCCTCACTGGCCACGCCCTTCAAAATTCATCAGCCAATCACCACTTTTGACACTACTTGACAGCTCCACTGCAGTGCTGATGTCATGGGCAGGTTCGAGAGACCATCTTTAGTCTATAGAGCTTCAGTGTGGTTCTTTTATCTATCCATCCTTTCCACAACTGCATTCAGTCTGGTGTACTTCTCCATGCCTTCTTCCCTCGTTCTCTACAGAGATGTGGAAGGGAGCTTTTTCACCCGTCTCTGTGCCAGGAATGAGGACTCGATGGGCTTCAGCTCAGGGGGTGGTTGGGAACTCTTCAGTGCTGAGTATGTGGCGGCCATCGCCCCCTGTGAGGCAAAAGAGTTGGTGAAGTAACAGACCACCATTTATGTTCTATATAATAAATGTTAATAAAGCCTCATGGCTGTGATACCTTGACAAGCTTGGGATCTTGATGTTGTAGCTGGCTGTTGGGAAGTTTGTCCCTCTGAATGATCCACGGATGCTTCAGGACCTGCTTGGCTGTGAGTCGCTGGTGAGGATCCACATGGAGCATCTTAGAGACCAGATCCTGTGCAGAAAACCATGCGTGTGAGAAAATAAAAACCCTGTCAGAGCGGTTTGAATGGTTGCGGATGGGGGTGGGGTTATGGCCTACTTTGGCAGCATCAGACACCGCGTCCCAGTTGCCACCTGTCAGAGTAAAGCGCCCGCTCCCTATCCGACTCAGAATCTCTTCGGGAGTGTCTTCTGGACCGTTGGCAAATGGTGTAAAACTGGGACAATTTAAAACCAAAAGGAAAAAAAAGAATGTGGGCGTGTTTTCAGATTTTTTTGTATGTGCGATATATATTAATAATGGGAGTGAATTTGTGTGCATTCTTACCCAGCAAGCATAGTGTATAGTAATACTCCAAGGCTCCAAATATCACAGCCCTCATCATAGCCCTGTCTTTTCAGTACCTGCAACAAAAATTTGAAAAAATTAAAAATGCCACATAGTACAAACGGTGCTTTGCTACAAATAAGTCCACACAAAGTTTTTTCTATCACTATAGATTAAGAGCATTTGATATCTTTATTGGTCTAAACAGAATTCCTTAGTTTGTTGTGAGAAAAAACAAAACACTCACCTCGGGTGCTACAAAGTTAGCAGTATAGCAAGGCGTCATGAGGAGGCCATTGTCTGCCCGGAGCTGCTTGGCAAAGCCAAAATCACAGATGCGCAAAGATTCTGGATTTCCAGACTCATCAACATACAGAATATTACTTGGCTTCAGGTCCCTGTGCACAACCTTGAAAAAAACCCACAAAAAAACCACACATTTTCACAGATATGTACCTACCTGCCATTTATAGATGCAAAAGCGTTTATATGTGCCTACTTGTAACTGTGGCATTAATTGTGCAGGATTTAATTCTTTTGGGAAACGGTCCATAATTCTATTAAAAATACATGTAGTGTTAAAATTGCAGTAAATCCCTTTTTAATATTATACTGGGATATGATTTCAATGAAGAGTGGTTTAATTTAATTGATTTATGTCAATTTCTTTTATTCGTCAAGTGTCACAATTGCCCCTAATCCCTGTTTACCATTATAATTGGGTAAGATTTCAAGGAAGAGTGGTTTAATTGACTTGAGCCCATTTTTTCATTTTTCAAGCTCTGCTATAAAAGGCTACAGGATGATATTAGACCTCAATAGCATATCTATTGTGGTTCTTCTGGGAAAGATGTCAACATAAAAACTATTTAATCATAATAAGTATTGCAAACAGTGGAGAGGGAACAGAGGGGAGTAGAACAGAAGAGAGCCTAGGGAAGAGCCCTGGGGAACACCCTTAGCGAGGAGGGGGAAAGAAAAGCTGTGAATCATAACAACATATTTAATGCCAGCGGCAGGTTTTAATCTACAAGAAAAGATAATTATGTTTGTCCATGCATGTTTTCTCACCCCTTGACAGTGCAAGTATTCCACAGTCTTTGTGATAGTGTGCAGCACAGCACTAGCCTCTCTTTCTGAGAAAAACTTCTGCTTGAGGATTCTATCCAGCAGTTCACCTCCTCGCATCAGCTCAGTGACCAGGTACACCTGCTTTCCATTATCATACACCTGCACCACAAGGTTTTTGTTAATTAAATATAGAGAGGTAGCATTTTTAGCTCCCTGTATTGTGTGCATATGTTAAATTGCAAAACTCAGATGATTTCAGTTGATCAATTAACTGCGAAATGATATGCTGTTGTACTTACATCTTTGAGAGTGATGATATTGGGGTGCTGGCCGTATCTCAGCAGGATCTCGATCTCTTCTGATGGGTCGTTGCTTGTTTTATCAATCATCTATCATAATAATACAATAAATTACGTACAGTATGAGTCACCTGAACTCTTAAACTCTTCATAAACATAGCCTTCATCTTTTTTGATGATGTTTTAAGTAATAAATAATAGTCACACACACTTAGGTAACCGAACCAATAATGCTAATGCCAAAGAAAGAAAAGATAACTCAAAGACACTTGTATGACCTCAGTTTAAAAAACGTACAGAGGTTAATGGTGTGAGGCTCTAACCTTTACTGCATACTCTGTGTTGGTTGCTTTGTGTACGCAGCGTTTGCAGACAGAGAAAGAGCCCATGCCGATGTCCTCCTTCAGTATGTAACCGTCACTGAACAAGATGTTCTTACCATGAAGCTGCTGCTTGGAGACAGATACACAAGACAGGGAGTATTAGAACAGCACTAACATGCACCAACAGTAAAATCTAATGAACAATATTAATGAACACTATACCCACTGATTACATTCTTTCAAATAAAACCCAAATATTATATACTATTACTACAGTTTGAACTCAACACAGCGAATGCTGGATAGCACAGAATGATGATATCAATAATACTGAGAAAAGCGTTTTACTTAGCGCAGAACTAAATTTTCCCTAATCGCATCCTTCATTAACATTTAACCACTGCATCATCTTCATCTCCATTAAAGTGCATTACACTCGCTCTTACATAAATCAAAGTAAAACGGTAGAAACACTGCTATCTAGTGGTCAGCCATCTCAAGATCACATAATCATAAATCTCCAGATGACTAAACTATGTTCATGGGTTCAAAACAAGGTGTAGTCTAACCTCAAGCAATGTAATGGTTTCATAAGTGAACACCCTTTGAACACCCTTGCAGGTGTTAAGGTCAGATATCCTTATTACTTTCATCATTGCATAAAAAGGATAAATATCCATGACAAAAAAAAACAAAAACTGGACACTGTACCTAGGCACAATAAAACTCATGTTCTGTTGCTTATAAACGGCATTCCACTGAAATTGAACCTGAGATCCATAATACTGTATGCTTATTTTTAGATGTATTTTGACATAATAGATCATTAACCTGTACCACAGGGTGTGGAGGTGGCTGAGAGGGCTCTTCTTTGCCCTCCTCCTCTAGCATTGCTGTGGCAACAAAGCTGAAGCCCCGGAAGAGCTGATGAGCCCCTGCGCTGGGGGGAACGCCTGGGGAATCTGAGAAAGGCCAAGAAGGAGAGAAACTATGAAGCCCACACTTATATCCCTCATTATCCATGCAGATGATATTTGGGGGAAAAAACTCCCACAGCTCCAAATTTACTGCAGTGAGCTCAAGCTTGAAGACTGAGATGAAACTACAGCCATCTATTGTATGACTACCCTATTCATGAAGAGACCACAGAAACTATGAAAGAGAGTTCACCCAAAAATTAATATTGTGATCATAACGGCATTCAATTCTTTTTTTCTTTTGTGTGACATAGAAGGAGATGCGGAGCAGAATTTTCACACTGCTTTTTTCCATTAAGTTAAATTGAACGGAGACCATCATTAGAAGTAAACAATCTTGAAAGACTTGCAAGTGAATAGTTCAAATTTGGTCTGCCCCTCATTCAGAGATATCCTACAGTTTCATAACACTTGATATAACAGCTTCTGATCTCCTTCCACATACATAACAGAATTTCCATTTTTAGGTGAACTCTAAATTCTCCAGTAGTTTTTGTGTGTCAACTAATCTTGCCATGGTCCAAAAAAAAAAAAAAAAAGCAAAAAATAAAATTGACCACAAGAACTAATGAGACTAGTCACAGATAATAAAAACAATTCCTCACCTTTAGGGGTACGAGAAGTGAACTCTGAATCAAAATAAAAGGTGTCGTCCGGTCTGGCCACAGCTGGCTTGAATGGAGGTTTTATTTCTCGTCTAAAAAGTTTCTGAAAAAGAATAACATTTTTTTTTTTTTTTTGCGCTGGAGTCTTTTACAGAAGTATTCCAATAGATCTGAAGGAATCTGAAGACCTTACATTCCAATCAATCGTCATGAAGAATAAATGGCGTTTGATTTCCTCAGCTCCATCTGGTCCAGATCCTGAATAAAATGAATAAAACACTTCATTTTAAAATACAGTACATTATATAGGATCCTCTTGTCAAGTACATTTATCTAATGTGACAAATATAATTTTGGAATAACATGATAAATTTGGCCTAACTGGAAAAGGAAGCTTTTAGCATAATTATATCAAATCAAATATTGAATTCAAAGTGTACATAAAAAAAAATCAGTTGTGTATCCATTACCCAGTCTGTTGGTAGGGTTCCTCTTGAACAGAGCTCTAAGTAAGCTTTGAGCCTCAGCACTCAGGAACTGAGGCATCCCTAACCTCGCTCTGAAGAGAAAACCAAACAATGTTCACAACACGTATGCTTCTGTACAAAAGTTTTTGATGTTCTCGAAGAGAAATTCCAATGGAACAGCATTCATTAGAAACTGAAATATCACAACAGTATAAATGACTTGCTATAATTTTTGATCAATTTAATGTCTCTTTGTTGAATAAAAGTGTTCAATTAATAGAACATAATAGAGATCAATTGTTGTTTAACAGCTTATATTGTTTTTCTTCCAACAGCTTTCTAGTAACAAATTAGGCAAACCAATGAAATGGAAAATGATGCACTGAAGACAAAAAAAATGAGCTTAATCATAACGTAAAACACACAAATTTGAGAGTATTATTTAAAGACTCTATTTAAAAGAACAAAACTAAATGGATCCTCACTTCAGGATGAGATTCATTGTTTCTTTTCTGTCTTTTCCCTGAAATGGCAGTGAACCTGTAAGCATCTCGAACTGTAAAAAAAAAAAAAAAAGAGAAACAGAAAACAACTATTAAAGCAAAATATATTAGAAAAACATATCTGAGGTTTTCTCTACATGAATCCGTTCGTACCATGAGTACCCCAAATGACCACCAGTCAGCGCTGTGCATGTGTCCCTGCCGGTTAACCACCTCTGGAGCCATGTACTCCACCGTCCCACAGAAGGAGTAAGCCTTCTTCTCGTGGTCGATAGCCTCCTTACAAAGTCCAAAATCTGAGAGAAAGAACAAAACCAAATACACCAATTAACATCATGGCCCAAGTATGTCTAAATCCTTGGTGAACAAGTGTTTTTATTGTACCTGTGAGTTTGATATGTCCCTCTTCGTCAAGGAGGATACTAGAAAACAGAACCCACAGAATACATTTGTTAAAGGTGCTGTATGTAGGATTGACCCTTAGTGGTTTAACTTAAAGCATGCGCAGGTTGCCAGATTAACAACACCAACAGGAACGAGCATATAAGACAATGAATTAAAAGAAATACGCCATTTTCCACCAACTGGCAACCCTGGGTGCCGAAATACAACTGGCAAAACAAACACAGACATTCCATCCTGGACTGTAGCATTGCTTTTCGTACAAACAAGTATGTTAACTTGGCATGCTTCTTAAATATATGCAAAGTGAGATGAAAGACTATCAGGTAGCACAATTCATGGTGTATGTAAGTTTTAAAATGTCAAGTATCGCCTCAGTGCATTTATGTTTTGTTTGTGTGTGAATACAAGTACTTTTCAGGTTTAAGATCTCTGTAGATGATGCCGAGACTGTGCAGGTGATCTAGACCCAGTGCCAGTTCAGCCAGATAAAACTTCACATCTTCTTCTGTGAACATCACCTGAACAACAAAGAGGTGGTGTGAACAATTTAGACAAACAATAGAATATTGCACTCATTGATAGGAGTATTATATACCTCTTTTGACAGCCTGGTGAATAGATCCCCTCCTCTGAGGAAGTCCAGAATCAGATAAAGTTTACCCTCGGTCTGAAAAGCTGAACACCCACACGCACAAAGAAGTGCACTTGAAGTTCATCTGATCTGTTAATCATTAATGATAAGCTTCGACAGCTTCCCCAATAATTAAAGACCTCCGTCAAGCAGGTAAAATGCAATGTTTAATTACTCAAATGAATGTAATGAGCCTACAAACATGGACTCTGAACTGTAAACAATTCTTTAAGGACCACTGCATTGAAGTCATTTCATAATTCCTGCTTAATAAAATCACAAACAGCACAGCAACTCAATAACAGTGCCTTTAGTGACATTTAAAGGGATAGCGCGTTTAAAAATGAAAAATGTTGTAATTTACTCACAATCATGTCACTGAAGCTTAAAATATGCAAATGCAAAACGTTTGCAAAAATCCAAACTTTTAGGTTTTTATTCACTAATTATCTTCCCATTCAGGAGCTGTGCACTACTGCAACCAAATATCAGTCATTGAGTTGAATCTGAGAATCCAAGTAGGCTGATTTTTGATCCAACTCAAAGATTTTTAGTCTTGCCTTCTTAAAAACTTAAAAAAAAGTTTTTCATGTTCATCAAACAAAGCTATTGTATGACTTGGAAGTCTGGGAATAAGCTGCTTTTATGATACTTTAATGTTGCTTATGCAGTCAACAACATTCATTGAAATTACATGGGCAAGCGCTACCAGTACAGTCCTCAGAATCTCTCCTTTTATCAATTTGGAATCGCCCGACAATGAAAGATTATGACACTTTTCGTTTTTGAGTACACCGTTCCTTTAAGAAAGGCGTATTGGCATGAGCACATATTATTGGTAACTCACCATAATGAAGTTTTACCACAAATGGATGGTTGACGTCTGCCAGGATGTCTCTCTCCATTTTTGTTCTCACACGATCCCTCACTGTGATGAGAACAATTTCAAACGGGTTTTGAGGAAATATCTCGTCACTGCCAAGTTAAAACATTTTTTTTTCTGCAAGCGACTGAGGTGGCAGCAGATTCGACTTTGCGGAAAGTCTAAAGCAGAAGTTCATCAGACAGCATATGTTTGTAGGAAGTGTTGTTATCAGCTCTGGGAAGGCTCTCTTTTTAGGAATGGAGAGAAAGAGGGGGTAGAGAAGAAGCGATAGCTACTGAGATTTCAGTGAACTCACACCTGAAACTAAAACCTCAGGTTTGTAAGCATGGTGGGATTTTCTGTAATTGGGGTGCAGAGTGAAAAAAAAAACAGGAAGTAAGTGTACCCGCAGAGGAGTTACCGTTAATCCGTGACCTCGCTGACACTGACACAAATTCAGTTAAAGGTATATGCTAAAATGTGAAGAATGACCGAATATTGTGTACAGTGACACTGCAAATCCCATCTGATACTGTAAGTCTGAGTATAGTATAAGAAAATGTGGTCAATTCGATGGTAAATTAACGTTTTTAAAATAATGGTGTATTCCTCAGGGCTGGTTTCTGTGGTTACACAAAGACTGGGAGTGACATGAGAAAAGAAAGAAAAACTGGCCAGGAGAACAATGTGAAATGAAAGCAGCTTTTGTTGCAGCAGCGCTGTTTATGTTTGAAAAGGAAGCTCGTGTGGTTTGTGGCGTGTGTGTTTACACTGATGCTGTACCTTTGAGTGTGGCCTTTCTCAGGACCTTCATGGCGTAGAGCTCATTACTGTCAGGAGGGGTTACCTTTCGTACCAAAAACACCTGTGAGCACACACACAAAACATTCTTTCATTTTACAGGGTGCTGAAAGTTCACTGAAAGCAATTCAGGTTAAGTCCGTTTTTAAAGTGACAGTTCACCCAAAAATGAAAATGCTGTCATTAATTACTCACCCTCGTGTCCCAAACCCGCAAGACCTTCATTCAATTTCAGAACACACGTGATGTGCTGCTGATGCGGGAACCTGAGTTCTGAGTTCTTACTTATTTGAACTAGTATATACAGAAAAAGAACTAAGAGAGATGGATCTTCTCACAAAAGCACACTGAAGACTGGTACAGAAGAGAAGATTTTGTTGAATTAAGTCCTTATTTTGGTTTCATTTGTGCATAACAATTATGGCTGAACTTGTGGCTGAATAACATTGCGCTTGAACCACTGATGTCACATGGACTATTTTAATAATGTTCTTAACTACCTTTCTGGGTCTTGAACGTGCTTGAAGTTGCTTTGCTGTCTGAAAGTGCTTGGATTTAATGAAAAGTATCTTAGTTTGTGTTCTGAAGATTAACAAAGGTCTTACAGGGTTTGGACGGCATGAGGGTGAGCAATTAATAACAGAATTTTCATCTATGGGTGAACTATCACTTTAAAGGCACTAACATATTTACTGCTACTAAAAGACTTTTTGATTTTATGAGACAATAAACTTCCCTCAGGAAGTTGTATTGAATTGAATGACAGGAAGAGAACTTGTCTGAATTGTAATCAAGAGACATTCGTTGCCAGTAAGTGTAAATATTCATAATGAACTAGTGATTACTAAATGTTGTCAAATTTAATTGGCAAAACCGTCCTCAAACGGCTTGCCATCGAGATTTCTTTTTAGGAAAATTAGAACATTTGGGAAAGTAAGGTGTGCCAATTTTTTATTTGATCTTTTCAATACTGCTGAAAATTGTTAATGCTTTGTAAAAAGTTTTTTATGCTCACCATTACTGCATTTAGTAACATATTATGAAATATTATAAAATATTATTACTGTTTAAATTTAAGTTTTATTTTTACTTTTTATTTACGGTCTTCAATGTCACTTTTAATTTTATTTATTATTTTCTTTTACTGACCCCCAAACTTCAATCAGTAGGGCATATAAATCAAGTAAAATTGAACATTTCTACAAGAACCATGATAAACATGGTTTGGTTTGATTGGAAACATTACAATACAAAATCACAATTCTACATCCGAAATTCAAATTTGATATTGCCTTCACTTTGCTCTGATCCATCATCACAAAATCACCATTAACTAGCTTTGGCTGAACGGTTATTACAGCATCTTATATAAGCTAAATGCGAGGAAAATGCGAGAATTTTAAAAGTTTCTTCATATGAGACTCTCTTTACCTTTCCAAAGGAGCCCTGCCCCAGCACTTTGAGCAGCTCGAACTGTGAGGGGTCAGCCTTCTCCGCCCCCTCCTTAACAACATGCGTGATGTTGATCTCCTTGATGTCACCATCTTCCTGCAACACAAGAGAAAGAGATGGACATCAACAACAGCTTCTGCTGTCAGGGTATTGGGCATAAAACATATACAGAGCAGACAGCCGACTGGCCAGCACAATGTAGCTCAAAGCTGGCTTAAGTAGACATAATAATTAAAGAGGAATTTGGTTCTCAAAGCGCCACCTGTACGCACTGTAAAAAAAATATAATATATATATATATATATATATATATAAAAAACAATATACTAATTACATCAGAGAATCTTTGAGGAATCGTTGCATGTGTACGCTGCCACTTCTGTGTTATCCTCCAAGACCATTAAAGCACCACCACCACTTGTTATTCAACAGTTACTTTGTAAGTTTCAGCAGCAAGGGTGCAGCTAAGATACAAGCTTGTGTGATCTAAAGCCACACAGAAAAACACTTTAAACCAATCAGATAAGAGTGTGAGATGACAAGCAGTTTATCCTGCATTAAAGCTGATAGAGAGCATGTAGGCTATGCTGAAAGTGTTATGTGACACATTTCCCCTGTGACTACAGAGAAAGAAGAGGTAAACATGTTTAGGAGGAAATGGTTAATGGTTGAATCAAAATTAAACTCTGAGTTCTGAGTACATGGTACAATAAGAGCGCACCAACACTTCTCACTAACAAGCGCTATCATATTAAACCCAGTTAGACTGATATCAGATCTTCATCGGCAACCTACAGCTCTGACTAACTGACCAACATAATTAACATAATTCCAAAACTCACATGGAAACATGACCAATGCATCAATAAACCATTTAAAGGAATAGTTCAAGCTAAAATTAGGATTTATTCTGTGAAAAAAACTAAAAATATTTTAAGAACAATTTATGTCACACAATGGCTGTCGAAACTTAGTTCTCAAACATATTTCAAAACAACTTATGCTCTACAGAAGTAGCAGTCACACAGGTGTGGATGAGGATGAGGATGAGTGTGTGTGGGTATATATATATATATATATATATATATACACACACACACACACACACACACACACACACACACACACACACACACACACACATACATACATATACACATATAGACACACACACACACATCCTCATATATTATATATATATATACTGTATATATCTGAAGACTACAACAAATGCTATGAAATTCAGTCTATGTTAACAACATTTCTGCACATGAATCAACTACTGTAGGCCCTGAGCTCAGATTCTACAAATTATGATGTCAAATTATTAATCTCATTACTCTGTAATATCAACTATTTACTTCAAAGCCTCTCAGTTTTATCAAAGTCTGAAATGCATTTATTTCTGGGTGGCAATTTGCTGCAGTTTTAATGCTGAATACAAGTCAGCTGAGGTTCCAAGAAAGGAGAATTTGAGTATTTGACAGGTTTTAGGGTGTTGCTAACCATTGTATCATCAAAAAGAGAAACAAACAGAGCTCTGAAACACTTATCATACCTGTTCTCCCGCAGGGCTTGTTTCAAAATCAAGCTAAATCTAAGCGTATGATTTGTAAAATGAAATTGTAATAAAGCAAAGTTTGTTTACATTTACATGCAACCAGCCCTTTTCAACATAACAACTGTAACATATAGTCTCCAAATACCACCATCCTAGCAACAAACAACACACTACAACTGCTCTACAAAGAAATGCCACCATAAGGTGTGTGTGTGTTTGTGTGCACTGACCGTCCACGTCGGATATTCTTCGGTTAAAGCTGCACTAGACTGAGCCGAGTTGGTGCTGTTAGTCTCCTCTTTGGACTGAGTGGCATTCGCTAACGCCTTACTGTGCGGCCTCTTGAACAGGTACAAACTCAATAACTGACTGACTTTAAACTTCCTCTTGTCTTTGTCCATCTCTTCATCCCTCCTCTAGCCAGGGCATTCCACTGTTACCCCCATCCGCCTGCTGTCGGGGCAGCCATGGACAACAAAACTCATCCCAGAGAAAGAGTGAGAAGAGTCTGGCAGTGTGTGTGGAGTCAGAGTGTGTGTTCTACACTACTTGACAACTACAGTGAGCCACGCAGGAAGAGGAAGGAAGAGACCAAGACCTGAAAACAGAACTGGTGAGAGAGAAAAAAAAAAACAAAAAAAAACAGCGTGCGAGCGAGAGAAGAAGGGAGGATGTGACATAGTACTGTGTGACAGATGGGCTAATAAAGATAAATAGAAGAAAGAAAAATATTATTGCATTATATATCAAGAGGATTAAAAAAAACTAAACAAGAATGCAAGAAAGAAAGAGAAAGAACTACACAGATCCAGACAAAAGAAACAGACCAAGAAAAAAAGTTTCCCTCCAGTGGACACTTAAATGCTCATCCTTGCTGATTTCCAATAGAGCTAAATATACGGCAATGCTTTAAAACATACAGGTCTTCCTCTGACCAGCCTAATATTACAAGTGGAAGCCATAATCAAATAAGAAGTTTTTAGGAAGGCTTCCTCTACTGTAAATCCTGTTAGAACCCAGGCTGACAGACAGCGGGACAGAGCTCAAAGGGGAAAGCAGGTAGGAGGAGAAAGCTCAGAAATCTTACCTTTACATTGATATCAGCAAACTCTTTCTCTACCCAGGTGATCTGTGACTTGTACTGCTAATGTGGGGTTGAAGCGAACAAAGAAAGAATCAAACTAAGAACAAACTGTTTTCTTTACACTTACACTCCTGTGCACTGATGCTATTCAAAGGTAGTCTTCCTCACTCAGAACATTCACTTTGGTCCAGTTCAAATGGACCAAGACCACAGTGCTCAGACAGTCTGAATAAGTGCAGATCTGGGCATGATTGCCGTGCTCATATTGCCGTCTTTTTTTCTTTTTTTTTGGAAAGATTACATTATAATTTAGCAACTTACAAATTCATTTACAATTAAACTTCACATCCAGATTAGAAGGCTTTTAATATAGCGAGTCATATCTTGTATGGACCTTGTTGCACTATAAAACAGTGACCGGCACAATCGTGATGGCAAATAAATAACAGCATTTTACTTTTTCTTCCATGAACTATCCCCTTAATCGCTGTAGTGAAAAATTCAATGTAGTTGCTTAGTGTTGAAACAAAAAAAAACTGTATCAGTTGAAACTTCCTGTTACAGCTGAGGTTGAGAGAAAGAGAGAGAGAAACTTCTCTAATAATCTTTCTCCAGTCACTGTGGCATTCACCGATGACCTTTAACACTCAAAACTTTGTAAAAGAACTGTGTTATGTATATATATATAACTCCTTATATCGTCTTGTCACTTTACTTTTACTCTGATTCAAAATAACCACCGATACAAACCCCCCGAGGAGGGGAAAAAAAAATAAAATAGCACTTCCGCTGCCATTAGTTTGTAATTAGCACATCCCTGTAAGCTCGCCATTTTGCACAGTTGAACTAAAATGATTTATGTTTCTGACGGACATCTTAACGGGACAATAATAATGTTTTCTCTTTTTCGGTTTTTATATCAATTAACACCAAATATATAGTTCGCAATACTGAACAACCCACAAAGCTACAGGCTGCAGCTTTCTGCATCATTAACCAGACGCTTCCTGTTTCACCAAAAAAGTTCGGTCACAGAATAGTCAGAGTGAAACGGCTTACAAATGAGGGACGTGCCCACAAAAAAAAAAAAAAGAATAGAATTTTAAACAAGAAGAACATTAACAAGTCACAACATCGCTCCAAACCACATCAGAATAAAGCATGTTTCCTGTAGCTCTCATCTCTCATCCTAAACAAACCCCTCTACCCCATGCCCTCGCTTGAAGGACAAGTACACTTGCCTGTTGCATGCGTGGCTTGGTGCGGAAGATATGCCTCCACATCTCCACCTTGACCCATGTCACTAAGAACAAAGGCTTCAGCGAGGGCTGTCCGTCACAGGGCTCTCTCTCTCACACGCACACAGACCTCTTGAGTCATTAGAAATGGGAAATGTCGAAAAATGCAAGGGACTGATGGGTGATGTGTATTTATGTAAAGGGCCTGGGTAGGAAATGGCGAAACTTTAGATAAAACCCACGTGTCAACCTTAGTCACTCAATTCCTTTCTTGGTAATGACACAGACGTGTTTCCACACTTCTTTTTGTTTAAGGGTTCTTTTGCAGTCATTTACCATGCCGATATGCACCCTCCCATTTTTGCTCACCAGTTGGCAAATAACTCTCCAATTGTTGAGGGGTTTTAATGTTGGTTCATTTAGAGTTATAGGAAGCTAATGTTTTAATGGTGCTGTCATCAGTGGTGGAAAGTAAAAGCGATGACCTCATATTCCCAACAACTACAATGAATAGTGATATTTAGTATTTCTTATCTTATCGATTTGGGTTCTTGTATTTGAGTTAAAAACTAAAAATCACGGGTTCGGCTTTCTGGGAATGCACTGTAATTCATTACGCATAAAAACATATCCCAAGTGAAGAATCCTACAACTCATGGTGGCAGATTTAACAAATAAAATATGAATTGGTCAGGATGAATAATTGTTTAATGAAATGGTGCAGGTTCAGTTTTGTTAACCTTAGTTTATGCATTGGTTATCAAACCACAGTAACAACAACAACAAAAAAACACTTTTATACAGCATTCATAAATCGGAGTTAATATTCATGTCGGCAAATGAATTTAACATCTTAGTAATTCTACTTACTTACAGCCAACAATATAGTACATTTATAAACTAATAGGGGGCAGTTGTGGCCTAATGGATAGGGCTTGTAACCCAAAAGTTGTGGGTTCGAGTCCCAGGTCCGGCAGGATCTGGGTGGGGTTAGTGAATAACCAGCACTCTCTCCACCTTCAATACTACGACTGAGGTGAGACCCTTGAGCAAGGCACCGTTCCCCCAACTCTTCTTCAGGCGCTGCAGCAACGGCTGCCCACTGCTCCGGGTGTGTGTTCACGGTGTGTGTGTGTGTGTGGTTGATCACTTCTCACTGCTGTGTGTGTGCACTTGGATAGGTTAAGAGCACAAATTCCTAGTATGGGAAACCATACCTGGCCACATGTCACTTCCTTTCCTTTCCTAATATGCTACACTAGTGTTAAAAAAATTTGGTATATATTTTATTTATTATTTTAGTTATGCTCAAAGCTGCATTTATTTGTTCAAGAAAAATATTATAACATGCTGATTTTTCAGCTCAAGAAACCTACATCCCAGCTAGAAATAGCAGCTTTATATTTTTGCAGAAACTGTCGCTTATTCAGGATTCTTTAATGAACGTAAAAAACAAAACAAAAAACAAAACAGTATTTTTAATAGAAATCTTTTGTAGCAGATCATTAACATGTCTTCGCTAAATAATCCATTTCCCAAACTTTTGAACATTTGATACTTCCTGTAAAATTCTGAATAAAAACCAAGAACTTTTTATTATTTGCTCAATCGAATTAATATTTATGACCCTTTACCAGCACACGGAGCTTTGTGACTTCCCAAAGACATCCACAAGATCCCCCGCCAGTTAAAACATAACGATGCGTGTGGTCAAGCCGTCCCTACAGCTTCAGCCCAACAACGCTCCCTGACACCGTCACTACTCGATCATCTGAACTCAAGTTGCAACAGTCTCAGTTCTGCGTGTGTTGCTAAGCAGCGAGCGCTGTCTTTGTGTGGCCACCTGTTGCGCTGGATTTACAGAACTGCTCACTCTGAACAAAGACGCGCGTGTAGCTGCTGTGTGAGCGGAAGTGATGTGCATCAGTCACGCCAATCAGCTGGCAAAGGGTTCGAAGAGGCTTAAAAATTAATTGACAAACATGAAGTGCGGAAAAACAGTTCGAGTCTCTTTGATCAAGTGAATGGTGTTTATGAATATGTATGCCAGACTCATTAACTGGGCGAATAAACATGAGCTTCTATCGAGCAGAGAATAGTCTGGTTGGGCTGGTGGTAAGTGGCTGAGCACTTCATAGTTTAAGAGTCTCTGAGAGGGACGCATTGTTTTGGAGTCTCTTAATTTGGAAGCAGTGAACCGGTGCCGATGCAGTGCTGTAACCGGCCACTAGAAGGCAGCGGAGGTCTGTGTAGAAGTGTAAATGGCAAAATCTTTTGCATAAAATAGGGTGATGAAAACACCCCAAAAAAGAGAGTAAGAAATAATAATAATAATAATAATAAAAAAAAAAACAGCAGCACAATCCAAAAATTGGTATTTTCAGATAAACATCATTAAGTATTTTTAATAATGTGTTTTACTATGTTTGCGGGCACATTTGGTCCCCACAATACAATAAATCTTGACCAGACAACAAACACTGTCCAGACACAAATAACATGAGCGTATTTATTTCAGAAAGCCTTAAAAGTAGCATTGCCAAGTCTTTATTAGAGCAATCGGGGATACACCAATTTGATTCTTGAGCAAATTCAGTCGTAAAAAAGCATCAGTAACCTGACGAGCAGATCATCCACTAAATCTATTACTGTCAGAGATGCTAGACTTTCGACAGCAGAGATCAGCGTGCACCTTAAGAGCTTCAGATACACACAAGTGACTTAAAAATCATTAAAGATGAACATTATTTTTTTATATAAAGTGCTGAGGATTAAACAAGCCGTATAGTTAGTCTGAACACACTGGGGAGGTTCCCGTTTCCTGTTATTCTGTGATTCCGGTTGCTTTCCAACACAAACACCGGTGCTTGCGGTACAAGGCTGTTGCATCACATTATTAAACTACATTAATCACAGTAACTGCATTTTTAACCTCTGAGTTATTGCATATACGAATACTCCCCTGTCTGATTTAGATTTTCTCTAGATATCTGTTCCTGCTGTGTTCATCGTAAAATCTCACTGGTTCAAATTCCCATCACATGTAACAGTGCATTAAACATCTTCTGCCTGGCTGTGATTATATGACACCATACCTTAGTTTCATTTTCAGTGTGGACATGAAATTGCTTGTCGCACTGCGCCTGGTTAGGACACAGCGTGACAATTCACCAGCTGTACAGAGTAGAGAAAATCGTCACATTTCATCTGGGCTTGCAAATGAAACAGACTCAGAGTCAAACAGATGAGTCTTACAAAATCTTATTCTGGACAATAAAACAAAAAAAAGTAGATGTGATAGAAAAATGGTATTATGTGTCTCAGCGAGGTTCTTGATAGTGGCATTACATCTGTCTTACCAAAAAAAATAAAAATGTGGCAGAGGCAGCATCCATGCAAATCAGATGAATGTGATAACTGGAAAGCACGGATGAACCTAACCTTAGGTGCTGCTTAAGTGAACAGCCTGTCTGACACAGAATACTGAAATATAAAAGGTTGTTAAAATGCAAATAAATTCAGAGAGTTTGGAGTGAGTCACTTCAAGTCTGGAAGGGCTAAATATATGCTGTTTCTAACAGAAAAGGAGAGGAAAGGCTGATTACTCAATTAGGTTCTCTTTCTCCAAATATTTTTCACTTTTTATGAACTGTGTCCCAAAAAAAAAAAAAGTAATTATTTAAGATTGGAGGAAGACTGAATATGCCATGGAATAATCCCATCAGTCAACCTGATATAAATATTGGTGGGGACCAAGGCTGGTTACATCTCATGTATTATACTGCTCTGTATAAGTGCGTTGTAAATGTGCAGTTATTCATAACGGGGAAATAATGAGTTTAATTATCCGATTACAATGATATTCGAACAAATCCATAATTGAGTCAACATATTCTGTTTAAACTCATTCATTTGGGAACCATTTTCTCATTTTAAATGAAAACTGTTAACCTAGATCAGCATCCCATTATATCCAGGTCAAAGGTAAGTTCACAGCCTCTGTGAGATGAATATGTGAAATGGTCCATTAAGATGGTGACTGCCAATGAGGCTTTCGCAGACCACATGAACCGGCTTTTCTGATATGCAAAAACTTTTACTGAAAGTTAAAAAATTCTGACTGAAAACAGAAGTCATTAGGAATATTTTTATGTAACAGCTTTTAGTTCTTTAAAAGAATTAAGAACACTAATTTTCATTGCATCATATTGCAAACTATAGAAAGAAAACCAAATGTAAAAGAAAAAAAGAGACTTACAGTAAAGCAAATTATTATTATTATTATTATTAAGAAGACGACTGAACTATAATATACTGTAATAAAAATATATTGTAACAATATAACAATATTTATGTAATTTTAATATGAATCAGTAAAATACTAGTTATTTTAATAATACTAATGATTACGGTAATAAATGCAAAAAAAGAAAAAGAAAAAGAATACAAACTATTGCTTCAATAAATATATATTTCTTTCCACTTAAAGACATGATTCAATATATCGGAGAGGGTTCAATTAGTGTTTAATTAGTAAACCAGTCATTGCATCACTTCTGGCAGTGAAAGAAAGCCATCTGTAGAATCTAGTGTCTGGGATTTGTGAATGAGTTATACTGGTCAGGTGTGAATGGAAGATTAGGGTTGTAGGGGGTGTCAGAAAATAATGGGAGTCATTGTAGCGATGAGGATGAGCAGGGTAACCATGGAAACTGCTGTCGGGTTGAAGACAGGTTTGATGATGAGAGCCATGGGAGCGTCAAGAAGGCTCTATGTAACCATATGCATGTATAGTAATTTACATAAATTACACACGTACACATTCAGTGTGTTTCAAACAGATAAGCTATCGGATTAGAACAGCGTGGACCTAGTTCAAAACATTTCGTTAGAACACACCGAGCTGGTGTCCCATACACCTGTGCGAGACCAAAAACCAGATGACCTTAATACATGCGTCACGCGCTGACTCTGGACAGAAATATTCGAAGATGTGACGTTTGCTTGCACGCATATGCAAACCCAGACAGAACTGATTAACGTGCGCACACACACTCGCTTTGAGATTAATGTTGTCCCCCAGCACAAGAGCACAGCTCATTAATTCATAAAGCATGTTCTGTAGAGGCCTGTTCAACCCAGGACACCTTACACCACATGCACAGACCCCAAACACACCAGTGGTTCCTCCCCAGGCTCTCCCGTCGAAACAAAAACTACCTCTACACGTTTTCCTTAAGGGCACCAAATAACTGCCTGTCCCAGCTGGCTGGACAATTAAACAATAAAACGAGACAAGGGTTGTGAATCATCCCCCGTGCATGCCTCTGAGGGAAGTTAGGGGCTTCGGCTCTTCTTTAACATTAAACCCAATCAGCTTCTGTTTACCACAAAAGAAATAGCAGAAAATGATGTACAAATATATAAAACTACTTCAAAGGGAATTCAAAATTAGCTAAATGAAATCTGTATTTTTAAATGCTGCAAGGACATTTTTATATGACAATATCATAATGCAGTGTTGAAAAATGGATTTTCGGTCTTTAACAGGCAATATTTTTCAAGCAGGGGACCAGAGACCAGAACTCGAGGGGCAGGGGCGGAGTTGGGCACTAAAATTCACTGGGAAAATTCTGAGCACTCTGACCCATCCCCTTTTAATAAGTCCCTCCCCTCAATAATTCTGATAAACTCAGGCCGGTCGTGTTCGCCTTGCGGTCGCCCAATTTGTGTCCTTCGATCTGCCCACTGGGAAAAGTCCCGACTGTCCCGATTGCCACTCCGCCCCTGTCGAGGGGGTTAAAAAATGAAACGCACTTTAAAATAATTTTTTCTTATTTTAATTCACTTCTTTTTTTTCTGTTGAAGAATTATGATTCACATGTTCTTGGAAAACTTTATATACAATAAAGATAGCATGATTTAAAAAAAGGGAAAAAAAAGTGTCATTTCTAGGCTTGGAAAATTCATTTAAAGTAATTACATCTTACAAAACGAATAATTGTGTTTGTATTTTATTGCAAAACACTTTTGTTTAATTGTGGGATAAGGCATAAGGGATGGGTCAACATCTCTGAATGTAATTATAGAAATTAAATACAAATGTAATTACATGGAGGTATTTTTTTTTATATAAATTTAAGCAAAATGTACACCATAAATACATCTGGAATCATGAAATTGAATTTCATCAATTACTCGCCCTCAAGTCACTTTAAAGTTGCATGACTACTTTTTTTTCAGTGGAACAAAAAAACAATTAATCATTTTTACGTTTATGTCAGCCATACAATGAAAATCAGTGGGGTCCAATGTTGTTAGGGTCCCACTGACTTTCATTGTATGGTCAAAAAAAGTTTAATCATCTTCTTTTTGTGGTTCCCGCAACCCTAAAAAAAGGTTAATACATTCTTGCTTAAAGGGTTAAACGTGGCAGGTGCGGGGTAGTTGCATTGAGAGTCTGTAAAGAGTTTTAGATCAATACCATTGTTCTGCTAAACGTCATTTATGTTTTGCGTGAAGTGAATGAGATTTACACAGTCGTGACTCACTGCAATATTGACTTGAGCTGAATCAACACAGCAAGTCATTGCTAACCAAAGCACAACCTTACAAATAACGACCAAACTCCAAAAATATCTGGTGTGATTATGTTTCCAGCAGGTCGAACACACCTCGGCACAGACAGCGGCAATAAAGGGTAATGATTAATCCACTCAAAACCTTCGGCTTTGACCAGGGTGATGTGGAGGAGAAGTGCAGATGAATCAGACTTTGTAATGCAGGGGTGCTGTGTCCACAGAGAGGGCAGTAGTTTAAGAGCTCAGGTGGAGATAAATGGTGATACGCTCACACCTGAAATGAGTGTCTGAAGGTCAGTCAGGAGCAGCGGCATACTAAGCAGTTAAACAATTGATGGATGGGAAGTAGAGACGGGCATCTTCAAGCCTGGCTGGCTTTTCTCATTTCTACAGGCCTGTTGATAAATGGAACAGAGATGTGTGTAATTTAAAACACTGCCGCAGTACTGTGTTTGTCACTTCGCCATGACAAAAGGGAGGGAGAGGTATAGGGCCTTAAAAGAAGAGTTCACCTTAACATTTCTCTCATCATTTACTCATCCTCATGACGTTTTGTGTTTTACATGCTTCTAGAAACTTGCCTGTAAATGTAATTGCAAAAGCAGGTCTTGCCAAAACCAATGATTAAATCCAACAATACATGAAAGGGTTAGTGAAAATTCTGTCCTTAACTACGCACTCTCATGTCGAAACTACGTCTCTGGACCTGGGATCATTTCTGTTGTGTTGTGGTCTATGGAGGTCAGATGGATCTCGGATTTCATCAAAAATATCTTAATTAATGTTCATTTCTGGGTGAACTAACCCTAGTCTCAGCCGCAGCCTAGTTTTGAACTGCTGGTTTTATCTGGAAAGACACACTATTTTGACAGTATTTCCCTGTTTAATACTGTAAAGCTGCTTTGATACAATTTGTCTTGTAATAAACGCGATATAAGCGCTTCACTGCTCCGGTTGTGTGTGTGTGTGTGTGTGGTTGTTCACTTCTCACTGCTGTGTGTCTGCACTTGGATGACAGAGCACAAATTCCTATTATGGGAAACATAGCTGGCTGCACGTCACGTCCTTCCTATAAGTAATGATCACTTGACACGCCAAACTATTCCAAGAGTTTTCATGATTAACCTATAAGTTACTTTACTTTAGTTGCGTGTATTATGAAAGACTGAAAACATTATGTAGAATTATACTGTAAAATACTGTCACAAATTCATTTTAGTTTCTAGAAATTCCATAAAGGGGTTACATTCTCTACTATTTTAGTGAACGTGTGTTCCTCTGATGGGGTTTGTTTTATGGCTCTGTGGAATGTCTATATTAAAGTACTGGCCAAAAAGAAAAGCCACTTACAACAAACCTTCATTCCTCGTACTGCTTTTGTTTGTACAATCAGTACTACTACGATAATTCCTAGCACATTAAGGCAAAATGCATCAATTATTGGAAACTATGGTTGAAAGATGTAAAATATATACAGGCATCACATTAAAACGGAGACACGGTCACAGTTCTTGTTCATTTCTACTGTAAATCTAATAGGATTTTTTTACGGTATTGTATTGTAAGTGATGGCTCATAAAAACTAACAACATAAATATATCAAAATGGTATTTTTTTTGTTTCAAAACAGGCTACCCAAGCTACATGCTATTTTCCTGGTTATGAACAAGATCGCTTCTGATTGGTCAGTGACATGGGGCAACCTTGAAACGAACATTTGATTATCTCGCCAGCACTCATGCATAAAAACACCAGGATGTTTCTGCACAAGCTTGGCAAGCAGTGCTGCTTTCAGTACCATCTCCAGTCTGCCTCTGCCCTCACTCCCGTTGAAAATAAACTGAAAACCACAAACAACATTATAAAACGGCCCTAACAAGTCTCACAAAACAGCATCTCTGAAATAAACATTTCCTTACAGTATCCTGTTTACTGAACTGAACCTCTGTGAGGCCAAGACGCACAGCAGGAAACCTTGAGCCTCTGTTAGCCGTTTCTGTCTGACAATGACAGCAGGGTCATGAGGAGGTTCACGCTTCGGGCCAGACAGCTGTTGAGAAGAAAAAAAATAAATGAAAAAAATCTAGCTTCAACACCTACAGACGTCTGAATCTATTTCTGCCTCCACACACCATCTGTCCTGCATGAAGCTGCTCGCATGGAGCCAAAAACAAATATAAACAGTCATCTAACAACTAACAGCAAAACGTAATGAACAAAACAAACCTCTTGCATTAAAAATGGAATAGATCAAAACAAAAACAATAACAGTTGCTAACAAACCCATCCGATGAGCTTTTTTTTTTTTTTTCTTCTCCACAAAAAAAATATCGTAATGAATAATATATGAAACAACAATAATTTATTATTTATTGTATTGTATTTAAGACAAGTTGGAGGTTCAGATTGAAACGATCACTTATTAAAGGGATCTTTATCATTTATTTGGCTTCAGGTCATCTTTATTGCATGGAACTGAAAATGTTAAGATGAATGGCCAGACTGCACTTTTCATTTCATTGGAAATCAATGGGAACTTAGGCTGCGGAGCTCCAAAGGAACAAACTAAACGAAAGCTAGGTCCACAGTCAACTTTCTGAAGCCATATGATTACATCATACAAGGAACGGGCTGAAATGTAAGTTCTCAAGACTTGTGTGGAAAAGAGTAACCTGGAAATTCTTGGTGCATCATCTCCTTTAGTGCAACTAATGGAGTCATAGATCATGACCTGATGGATTCAGTCACTGGCCTGCAAATTTGACCAGACCATCAGCAGTTACGGCAGATCACACAGATTAAGTGGATAATCAACATGAAATCTATTTAAGGTCCGTTAGTCTAAAACCACTGCAGGATGATGCATTATTAGCGGATGTGGCTGCAAGTGCTTGTTCCCTGCAGCAGTCCAGTCGAAGCCACATTTACACAAGAAATCTCTGCGTAAACATGAATGTTTTATTAAGACGCAACCCTACTAATACTAAACTAATACTACAAAATGACTCAAAGAGAATATTTAAACAGTGCAAGAAGCTGTGTGAAAGAAGAAGAGATAACTAGGCTACCGAAGTGAGGAAGTGATGAAGAAGAGAGTGCTTCCCTTGTTTTGTGGACATGAATAGGTGGATGATTGTCTTTACTGACTCAATGTCTCTGTGAATCACAACGAATGGTAAAGAATATTATGTACAAACAGGATGTGAACACAGACATGCACTTTTTTTTTAAAGATTTATTGTTTAGCAGTTTTTGCCTTTATTAGATGGGATAGATCTGAACTGACAGGAAGTGAAGCGGTAGAGAGATGGGGGGGATGGGATCGGGAAAGGTCTGCGAGCCGGGACTCGAACTTGCGACGCCCAAAGCGCTAAATGTTGGCTTGATTTTAAATCGCTTGATTTAAAATCGATGATGGAAAATAATATAGAGATGCAAGTAAATGAATGATTAGAGAGGAGAGGTTTCCTGTTAGAGATCTTATGTGTCAAACAAGTCCAATCCCAATCCAATCCAACTTTATTTATAGAGAACTTAAAAAAAAAAAAAACAAGGTTAGCCAAAGTGCTGTACACAGCCTAATAAGAATAGGTTACATCACAAATAAAATCACTATCAGTTTACATTAGACAGGAATATCAACAAGCTGAATTAAAAGCAAGAGTAAAAAGATGTGTTTTAAGTGATAACTTAAAAACCATAAAGGAATCAATCTGTCTAAGATGCAACGGCAGCTCATTCCATAATAACGTTCTTTTCCCGCAACAGAGAAAGAACGGTCCCCCCCTGAGTTTTCAACTGGAAATGGACAACCAAATGAAACTGATCAGCTGACCTAAGAGAACCTAAGGAGCACGTCTGATATGTACTGAGGGGCGGGGTCATGTAGAGATTTAAAAACAAATAGAAGAATTATAAAGTTAATACGAAAACGAATCGGGAGCCAATCTAATGACTTTAAAATCAGAGTAACGTGCTTTTGTTTTTTAGTACCAGTTAAAAGCCATGCAGCAGCATTCTGAACAAGCTGCAACCGTGCGAGTGGCGCCTGGCTGAGCCCGTAATAAAGTGCATTGTAGTAATCTAAGCGATTTGTAATAAACGCATGAATTAAAATTAAAAGTGATATCGAGAAAGAAATGGTTTGGCTTTAGCCAATTGTCTCAGTTAAAAAAAGCTTGCTGCAGTAATCTGAGCATCAAATTTCCGATTTGAGTCCAGTTTTACACCAAGATTTGTTACAGTGGACATGTGATGTTGAGATTTTCAAGAATGAGCACACAAGCGTTATTAGCAGACACTTCCAAATTTTGGTTACAGTTAATCACTTGACAGCCATTTTTATATCAAGTTTACAGTAATGCTTAAAAGTTTGGGGGGGTCAGCAAAAACATATATATAAAAATTAGTGGTGGGCCGTTATCGGCGTTAACGCAGCGAGACTCTGACTTATATATTTTCTAATGCTTTTATACAAAACTGATGAACACACCGTCAGTTATGTTTTCAGAGCAGAGCAAAACATCTGATA
>JAUCMU010000033.1:9805217-9818352 GCA_032275025.1 Enteromius treurensis | reverse complement strand
ATAATGTTCAGTGCTTTGCTACAATCTGTATTGTTAAAAGCGCTATATAAATAAAAGTGACTTGACTTGACTTGGATGATAAAGAACTAATCATGCTTAGATGCACAGATGGAGTTCCAGCATCATCTTTCTCCCTCTCTGTCTCTTTTACATCCGGCAGCTCCACAAAAGAGAAGTTCTTCTGTTAGGTGTCTGTGGACTGATATAATATTCAATTAAAAATGTGTATGATTGGTTTAAATTTCCCTTTTTGACATATTTTAAGTGAATTTGTCTTCAAACAGGTCCAAAACACACAATGCAATACGAATGATTACACTGGCAGACATCCACAAACCATACAAGGAAATCCAATAGCAGGGTTTCACACTGTTCAGTGCATTGAAGTTTATATGTCTGTCAAAATATTAAAAATACTTGTGATTCTTGCCAAGTAAGACCTGCCTCTCTTGTTTTCTGGAGATAGGTTGGGGGAAGACTCGTTAGGATTATATTTTGACATAACAAGCTTGCATGCTTAGGAGAAAACAAGATTCAGAGAATATACGTAATAATTGGACATGATTGATTATTATCGATCTGACAGATACTAATGGATTCAGTTAGCCTGAGGTTGGACCATACTGGTTCATTGTCTCTTAAGCAGGAGGTCTCTGTGCTTACAGCACATTTCCAGCACAATCAATACTCTTTAGATCCAACTTGGGCTGACATGTGATACTGGAGTCGATTCATTGACCTGTGCCGGTCTGAACATGCTCTCCCAGTTCTCCATTTCTTGCCATAATGCTGGAAGAAGGGATGAATATAAAGGCAAACCAGCAGGGTTCATGGACCAATTACCAGCCCGGATTCTCATCTCGCCTCACAGGAGCCAATATCAAATCCATTGAATTCTAGTTCAGCTGAGGTTTAAGATATTCTTGGCTTGATATGCACATTATTTCTTTCACATAGGGAATTGAAATCACCACCACAGGATCCAGAAATCATTTTGTCACTGGAACAGCAGCAGAGGTACGACAGGTTGATTGTACCCCAACGCTTCAATATATTTTACCAAGATTGAAAAGCATCATTTTGTTTTCTTAATGTATTTATTTAGGGAGGGTATTTAGTGTTTTTCTGGCATAAACAGATGTAAATCATTCCCTAAATTGTCTGCGGGGAGATATGTGAGGGTGTGTTTGTAGTGAAGGAACACTTAAATGAATTGGCGCATAACAGAGAGCGAAAGGTTAACTTCCTATTAGGGAAAAAGGGGGCTAGTTTAAAGGTTTCTGGACTCGCTTAAAACAAGAATCGTGGGTTTGAATTGTTTGCACATTTTTGGGCTTATTTTTCCTATTATAGCTTGGGAGAGTGAGATAAAATGATGCTTCCATGTAAACTGCTTCTTTAGAGTCAGAGATAGGGGAAGAGGGAGTTGTGATGACATATCCTTTAGTTTCATCTTTAAAAAAAGTTTAACAAAAGAGCCAGATTTAGTCAAACACACACACACACACACACACACAAATGCACACAAAAACTAAAATATTTTACTATACATTACCATTCAAAAGATTGAGGTGTTGGGATTTTATTTAAAGAAGTGTCTTACTAGGGCTGCAATTATTATTTAAAAAAGAAAATTGGCCCTGAGGTTTTAAATGGTAGTGTTTGATAATCATCCAATTTTACATATGTTGATGTTGCATTCAGAATCCACTTGGTTCAAAAAGGTGCACATGCCAGATTGAATGGACTTGAGTTTTCTGCTTGTAGGTGGTTTCATCTAAGCCATTGTAATCATTGCTTTGATATTATTGGTAGAAGTGTTTTTGGTGCTCTTTTACACCGTAGTGTGTTGTACATAACCATAATCCTGTCTTACAGTCTTCTACAGAGATCTGTGAGAAGATTTTGGCAGGAGATGAAGTCATCCAGGTCAACGGACAGATAGTGGTAAGTAAAAACAGTTCAGTGCTAATGATGCTTAAGTGTGCTAACTGTGATATGCTGGTGTTATTTACATAAAGACATAAATTAGGCAGAGATCTAATGAGAGGGGCTGAACCCCGGATTGGCACAGTAAGACTCTTCCGTCCATTTGATTTTAAATCCCGGCTAGATTTGAGCAGATGTCTTTTATCCACTAATTAAGATGATCAATAGTTTGTGGCCCAATGTCCTCTAATTTCAATAAGGCACAGAAGACAAACAATACTTATTCCAGAAAAAGAGAAAGAGATTAAATGATTTTTCTGTTTTTAATTTAAGCACAGATTTATGACTCAAAGATATGTGCTGCAATGAGCATTAGGTACAAAAGAAACACCATTTTGGATGCAATGTAAACAAAACGTTCTATCTCAGGTTGGCTGGAGCCGGAAAAACCTTGTTCAGAAACTTGAGGAAAATCCAAATGGAGTTACTCTGGTTTTGAGGAGGCTTCCAGGGTTCCTGAAGCGCAAGGAGAGCCGAGCCAAGTCTGAGGTACTAGAGGCTCATCTCTTTCATCGATATATGCTACTTTAAGCTTTTTTTAAATATTTGTTGACATTGTTTATACATTTAAAACACTACATTTATACTAGCAGTTTATGTCCTTAGGGCTTTGCTAACGCTGACATAGATCTGATTTGGTTATCAAGTTAGATCTCATAAAATAAATAATTATTTAGTAAATCATAATTGTTGTAATGTGAAATTGACATTATGAGTCATGACAATTTTGACTTTGCATCATTAGGACTTTTATTTGGACACTTTCTTTATCTCACACTTTCAATTTGTCTCTCATCTCTATCTCAGCATTTCAGAATTGTTATCAATTTATGTCATAACTAACTTTTTTTGTTATTACTATATATTATTATAAAATGGGGTTTCATGCCTCATATCACCAATATACAGTGTATATTCACATTTTGTATTGTGTACATGTGAATATATATTCACATTGTATATATTTTGGTGAAATTAATTCTTTCACAATTTTATATAATAAATGTCATAGTTCCCATTATGATGAGTATTAATTAAAGTATATTCACGTAGTAATAAAGACCAAAACATTTCAGTAGATGTGCTTTGAATCTGGTCTGTAAAAACTTCCCTGGAGAGTTTATTGTTTTGTGGTATCGCAGTAAGATTTTTGCAGGCTGCCTGACTGAACAAAGCCAAAGTGTTCTGACAGTGTTAATAACCAAATAGAAACGAACACATGAGTCTCATATGAGGTGCTGCGAGCGTTTTTTCAGTGTTGGTTCTTTTAGCGGTTGCTTTGCAACTGACTTATTGACGTCACATGTTCACACGACACATGTGGTTGCTCTTGTTCTGTAAGCAACACACATTTCCTCTTTGTGATACTGAAATTATTACATATTCTCTTACATCAATTGACTCAGACGTACACACTAAAAGAAACATTATCAAATGAAAGAGACAATATAATTTTCAGCTGAACTTGTTGTGCATTAGGAGCATCGTCATGACAACAGCAACTTCCCTTCCTCCAGTCTCCAGAGACTGCAAACGCTCAGTAGGACAGTGTGTGATGTAGCAGTCATGTGGCTTTTAAAATGACTGGGTCTGTTGGTGACCCTGAGGGACTGAGCCATGGGGATGTGACAAACAGAGATCCTTACTAGGCCCATTACATTCTGATGAATGCAGACACAAAACTTTTTATTATTGTTAATATACTATTAAAGTTTAAAAAAAAATAAAAAAAATAATTTTATATATATATATATATATATATATATATATATATATATTTTTTTTTTTTTTTTTTTTTTAAATAAATGTACTTAGTTTTTTTATTATTATTTTAGTTTATTTAGCTTTTAGTTATTATTACACTTACACTAAACGAAAATGAAACATGTTGCCTTGAGCACTAGCATCCAAACGCTGGCACTAGAACGCAGTCTTACTCGAAAAAGGCTCATAAAAGATACTTAAACTTGCCACAAACTTACCACAATCATTCACAAGACGTGAAAATGTTCTCTTAAGGTCATCTAAAATGTGTCACCACAAAAAAAACACATTTGCCACATGAGTCTATAATGGGTTTTTCCAAGCATCACTTCAGTCTAATCAATTCCCTTACTTTCAGAAAGAGGAGGAAGAGGACGAAGAGGAAGAGAAAAGCAGACATTCTCTTTTGGGCAGGGTGGCAGCTTCAGTCCGCTCGCTGTCTTTCAGGTGAGTTTGGTTCTGCTGAAAATCCTATGATGCTCCTGTAATCACTTAATATCTTTTTCTGATGCTAAATTCCCATGATGTTCAGGCTCTGCACAGGCATTCCTTGTAACTCACTTCATATTTGTGTTAAAACATATAGGAGAAATTATAGTAGTTAGAGGCATTACAATATCATAGGATATAATAGGATAGTTTTGTCTGCCTCTCTCTGATAAACCATAATGCTTAGCCTTGAGTCTGTGCTCTCCATTATTTTACTCTTTTACAGTAAACTTACTGTGTGTAAGAAGTGAAAATCTCCATTTCTCTGCCTGTGTGTTTCATAAACTAAATTCTTGTTTCATAACTGTTTTCTGTGAGCTTCAGTGAGGACATGCGAGCGATCCGTTATCTCAGGTCTGTGTGTGTGTGTGTGTGTAGCATGATTGAACTGGATTTGAATGTGAATTGTAATATGTGTGTGTTTGGGTCAGTTTTCATAGCATTAAAGCTGCTTCTGTATATGTAGCGCTGCAAAGGGCAACTTAGATTGTTTTTCAGTTCATTTTTTTAGTGTTATATGGCTTTCATATAGAGTGTATGTGTGTGTGTTTACGTATCACAGATCAGCATCAGACGGCACACATCATTTCAGGCGAGAGAAATCAGCGCTCTCTAGTGAAAAAAGCTCTAATGAACATCAGCAAAACACTTTAAAGCCAGGGCCAGGTAAGAGCCACAGCAAACTTTACAGGAAATATCAAAGATGTTTATATATATTATTGGCCCAGTTATGTTCTGACGGAAGAACATAATATTGTTCATTAGTCAACAAAATGGCTATACAGCTAAACTAGCACTCAACAGCATAAAATATCCTGGAGCAGCACTTTAATTGATTTTATTTTAAGCTAGTCTTTTTTATCATTCATATTTTCTTTAGTATTCTTTGTTGCTAAGCATAGATTTGTTGTTTAGCTTATATGGACATTTACAGCTCTAATTTTATCTTAAGTGTTTCAATCCGTCTTTACCTTTGCAGACCCTCTGCGTGCAAGTCGAAACAGTTTGGAAACAGGTTCATCTGCAGAAAGGAGTCCATCCCCACAAAGCTCAGAGCTCATTCGAGCCAGCACTAGCTCCTGTCCTGAGTCTGACATGGCAGGACTAAGTGTAAGAGCAAAAAATATTTATTACATTTTTAAGCATTAAATTGGTAGGGCGTACAACTCAGTACACATTGCACTTTTTCGTAGTTAAATAGCAAGGTCCGTTTCTGAGAGATACTATACTGATTTGTCACCCTTGTGCCCTTGAGCATGATAAACTTGAGTGTGCCATGAGTCATTGAGAAGCATCTGTTGGGGCATCTTACAATAAAGTGTTTCTAACGAGGCAACTCTGATGAAATCAGCAGAAGGTCTTCTTAAACCCTGTGATCTCAAAGTAATTATACGTTTCTTTTTCCCGCAGGAGGAAAAGGAGAACAAAAAGAGCTCTACTAAAGGTCAGCCTTGGATTTGTTCATTCACTACTTTTTCTAGGACATCTTGTTTCATCCATTGCAAAATAATGACTATACCCTGATTCATATGAACACTTAAGGAACACGGACAGCGCTGAGCCGTAGGAGGGTGTCCTGTCGTGAACTTGGCCGCCCAGACTGTGACGGATGGCTATGGAAAAAGAGAAAAGAAGCAAACGTCTTTATGACTCAGAAATGGCAGAGATTTTGGTTTGTCCTGAAAGGCCCTACACTGTATTGGTACACCAGCCAACAGGTTAGTACAAGTTTGTAAAGAGGAACAGTTTAGATGTAAATGTATACGTTTGTGCCAATCTGTGTGACCAATTACAAGTGTCAAGTATTATAGTAAGGATGTTTGTAAAACTGAACAATTCATTGGTATTATATACCGTATTAGATGGATGATATTCCTTTTTTTAATTACAGTTTGTGTTATTTTCTCCTATTTTTATGTCTAGATGATCTTGCACAGTTATAGTTAATCTTTTTTTTAAAGATATTTTTCCCTTGTAAGAAATATATTAGAAACAATAACGGTAAAATATAACCAGTCATTAAATGAATATCCATATTTAATACTGTACATTATAATGTTGTGATGCCTAAATTTAGTCTTTTTACAGGGATATTCCATCCCATATAATTCTGTCATTTTCTGTTGTTGGTAAAAAAAAAAACATTGTATTTTTCATAGAAAACGGCAGCATTTACCCGCATTCTTCAAAACATTAAATTCCATGTTCTCCAGAAAAAGTCATACAGGTTTGGTACAATATGATGGGGAGAAAATAATAGAAATTATGACGATGGACTGTTCCTTTATCTTACTGAGAGAAGATACTATTGATTTTTAATATTGGCCATTTGTCCGTAACATGTATCAGTATCAGTATAATATCTGTGTGTCTCTCTGGTAATGTATTTAAAATAGTTATTGAATCCATATATTTGTGCAGGAGGAGAAGGCGGAGGGCTTAATCAAGATCGGCAGCTATAATATAGAGAGTGCAGGAGAACACAAGAGGAAGTAGTGAGTATCTCCTGCGCTACACAGAACATGCTGGCTCTGGTTACCCATTCATTATTTGCAGCTAAGTCAGATTTGCAGGGAAGCGTATCTGTTGACTGAACGACATTAAACCCCATCCAGCGAGATTGTTTGTGTTCACACTGTCATAAAGAAACAGAAGTCTTCGGTCTCCTTGGACTCTGTGTTTGTGGTTGGCTGTGAGAGTATCAGACGCAGGAGGGCAGTTAGCCGAAGATGTGTGAATAACAGAATTACACTTTACATTCCTGAGATCTTCCCCCGCAGTCCACAGACACTGAACAGCAAAACCTGCCACCATGATGACAAATGAGTTTTTGTTTTTTCATTAAGCTGCTAAGGCCTCTGCCCTAAGATTAATGGGTATTATCATCTGATCTCTTTATCTTCTAGTGTATTTCAAATGTGCCACCAGCGGTTCCAGAATTTTTTCTTCGCCGCTGAAAATGTTACCGACATGAGCAAGTAAGTACGGCTGCATATAAATAAGCATTTTCTCTACCACTGCGTCCAAACGACAGTCATTCATGGCATCATAACTTAGAGAGAATTTTATAAAAATCATTGAGTAGCGAAATGTCACAATGATTAGATCTCGCTGTGCACCTGCAGTTTCTCTTCATGTGCAAATGATTGTGCTTTGACCTTTGAATTTAAATAGATGTGTTAGGTGCATTGTATTTTTAAAGGTAGAGTGTGTGATGTGAAGGTACCTTTTTAAGGTTTAATGTGGATAGGCAACAGTAAGCGATTCACAGCTTGACACAAATAGTGCAAAAACATTTTTTTTTAAATGTTAAACGAATGAGGAAGGTTGTAGCGCCAAACACTCACACACGGTATATGATGCGTAGATCCAAATATACAAAGGGTAAAGGACAAACAAAGATGAGCACTCATCCACCAAGTCAATCAAGACTTGTAGCATTTATTGTACAGAGGTCTCTAATTAGTGCGAAGAAGTCCAGAACTGCAGTACTAAAATGTTTTTGGGGATCCACACATGGCACTTAGGAAGGGTTGATACCTGAAAACGTTTTGCACTAATTAGAGACATCTAATGCTTGACTGACTTCTCGGATGAGTACGGATCTTTGTTTGTCCTTATAACCTTAAAAAGAAATGTGAATAAATATGCTTTGAGATAGTAGAATTTTTCATGAGAACAGAGTGAAAGGAAGAGGTTTTGGAAACCAAAACAGTATCCGAAAACTGATGCGATTGGTTAAAAATAACTAAATTCAAAAATAAGATGCAAGTTTAATATCGTAAACCTTTATTTTTCTAATCAAGATTGTGTTAATAAGACTAAATTGCCTATCAATTATATATAGTTCACCCCAAAAATGAAAACTCCACCCTCGACATTTGTTCATTGTGGATTACAAATTATTTTTGATGACATCGTAAGGACAGTTTGTAAACAGCCAGTGTGACATCAATGGCTCAACTGTAATTTTATGAAGCTAAAAGAATGTGTTACTTTCATAGATGTGTCAAAGACTGTTAGGAAGAGAAGAAATTGTTTGTTTGCACACACAAAGCATTCTTGGCCTTGAACATGTCAGTTACATCGCTGTCTATGCAGTCAGAAAAATGTCGGATTGCATCAAAAGTATCTTTGTTTGTGTCCCAAAGATAAAAGAAGATGTTATGTGTTCGGAACAACGAGGTATTGATGACAGAATATCTTTCTGAACTATACCTTTAAATAATTTAAAGAACCTAATGGGATTGGCCAACTAATTCAGAGCCATTATTGTAATAGTTGGGGAATGCTTGTATTTGTTGTTGTTTTAGTGTTTGGTCTGATAATTCAACAGCCACTGTATGCAATTTGAAGTGGAGCACATTATGTAATAACACTATGGATTTAAGGTCTCTTTTACACTTCGTGATTTGTCCCATGACCAGTGGAACTCAGGTGCTTGTTACCTCTAAAAATAGAGCTGATAATATGATTTGAGGAGAGAACCCTCCCAGTTTCTCTTTTAAAGAGTTTGTGCTATTTAGGTCCATTATTTTCTGGCTCAATTGTCCAGATATTCTGTTGCTAGGTTGCACTAGTCGCACTTGCCTTGTTATGAAAAGCTCTGAACTCTAAAATGAATCTTAATAGCTTTGACCTCTTGAGTAGCACTTGAGGAGCTGCAGTAAAGCAGTGAGTCAGCAGACGCTCAGGAGTCAGACATAGAGAGTTACAGTGTCGGTCTGCCTGTGGCACTGGAGATTGTGTGAAAGCATTTAACCTCTTAAGTACTCGTGTTTACCTGCCTATTATTGCTCCGTACTACAGCACACGCACACATTCCATAGTTTTTACATGTTCAGGATTTCTCACAGGTCAACTCTGCACCCTACTGGCCTTCACCTAATACAACACCTTACTCACTGACATCTCTTTCTCTCTCTCTGACTCAACAGATGGATTAATTGCTTAATCACAGCCATTCAGAAACATAAGAAATTTGTTCAAAGTCAGCCAGACAGCGAAGAAGGTAGGAAAACAACACGTTCACATTCAGTTATTTTTAAAAGTTAGCGTCTTTACACTGCCAAGTTAAGCCGGTTCTGTGATGGCTCCAAGTTTTGTGAAAATATGCAATGCCAAATAACATCTCCACTACAATATCAGTTTTGATTGATAGAATGCAACATGAGAACTTCTTTCATTTTCATTGGACTTGAATGTAAAATGTTTCTGTTGTCAGAATGTTACAGTGAAACTGAATCGGAGGAGGAATCGTCTCGTTCACCACTTTCTAATCGGAAGAAAGTCAATACAGTGAGGAAAAACAGACACACATGCACAAACATTTCTGTTGTTCCACCTTTATGATTTTATTATTTTTAGGTTTCATTAAAAATACAGTAAAGATTAATTTTGTTAGAATATAATTAAAATAATTGTTTTTATATTAATATATATTATGTTTTAAAATATTATAAAATGTCTTAAAATTGAATTCAGTGTTGGCAAATCTGGATTTTCAGCAGCCCCTACTCCATCAGAAATCATATAATAAGCTGATTTAGTGCTTAAGAAACATTTCTTAATATTATCAGTGCTGTAAGCAGTTCTGCTGTCTAATATTTGTGTGTCAGCTGTGATACTTGATAAATGTTCTTAATTGAATGGGTCCTTGCAGAATAAAAAGTATTAAATGTTTTAAATGTAGTATAGAACATTGCCTCTTATTTTGTGGAAAAGAGCTGCTTGGATCATCCGCAATAAATATAGAATTTTAAACTAAACAGAATTTTTTAAAAATTAATTATCCAAACTTGTAAATGAGGAAATTGGTTTTGTACATTTCCTGTAGAACACAGGATGTTTAACAGAATGTTTCTTCTTTTTTTTGTCATAGAAAACACAATCAAACACACTTCCTCGAACAAAGGGAAAGCAGAACAGGATGTCAGATCCAATAACTATTTCACAAGCAGGGGGCAGTAAAATTGCAGGTAAGGGATCATTGTCAATTTTATCAGCCTGTTTAAGTCTTGTATCTTTAAATCCTTATAGACCTTTTAAAGCTAAAACGAGTTCTTTAATTAAAAAAAACAAATGGATTCACTAAGCAAGCAAAATCTCTCTGTCTCTCAGGAAAAGTGGATGAGATGGATGAAATGTTCCATAGCCTGAAGAAAGGAGGAGTATCTCTGATTGGCCAGAATCAACCGACGACTCACGATCAGCTTCGTAAATCCTTCATCAAACGCAACAAAAACCCTGTAATCAATGAGAAGATACACACACTCCGTACCCTCCAGAGCACACTTAAGGTAAGACATGTATTTATTTACACACACACACAGAGATGTTGGTTTTTGTGATTTGTGGGGACTCTCCATAGGTGTAATGGTGTTTCTACTGCACAGACTGTATGTGGTATTGCCCTATACTGAGCCTACACCTAATCCTACCCACACACACACACACTTAACAACCCAACATAAAGTGTTGTTATTATTATTATTTCCTACTTATGCCAATCATAATAGATGGACAGTTTAAAGTATAGTACCAGTCAAAATTGTGGACAAATTTATATTAATTGTTAATTTTTCTTATGCTCACCAAGACTGCACCTTTTTAATATTACGTAGTACAACTTAAAAGAAGTTTAAAGTTTTCTAGTTGAATATATTTTAAAACCTCTTTGTCACATTATAATTTGAATATCCCAATTTAGTGTTTTAGTAGTTTTCCAGAAAAAAATCAACATTGTTCAAAATAAGAACCCTTATTAATAATTAAGCACCAGAAATCATTTTTAGAATTATGCACGAATCAGCATATTAGAGTGTTTTCTGAGGGGTCATGTGACACTGAAGTGTAAATTTGTAATACAGTTTTCAAATATGACTCTTTTTACCATGGTTTGGATCAAATAAATGCAGCCTTGCTGAACATTAGTGACCTCTATCAAAAATATTAAAACTTTTGACTGGTAGTGTATGGAAGCCATGTAGGACCCAATCCCAATTCTTTTTTTCTACCCCTTTGCCTACCACTCGCCCCTTCCCCTTGCCCCTTGAAATGAAGTGGAAAGGGGAAGGGTTAAAAATGTCCCCCTAAGAAATGGGACACCACTAATACACTGTTATACGTCATCATCCATTGTCACTAGCTCCTACCGTTACGTCAGAGGACATGCGCCGATGTTACTTGTACACATATGGCCGTAAGCAAAACAAAACAATGCGTTACCACATGCAGTCAAGTCACCGGATATATGATATAAAAATGTATTTCCTAATATTGTGCAATCGGTGCTATCCGCTAGCAAACTTTAGCGGGTTTTTTTTGCAAACGTTTCTTTACAGAACATCACCGTTAAAAAAATGACTTACATTTATGGGGCTGCTTGCTTGAGTGAGCAGCCATGTTGAAAATTTCTCTTAGCCCTTCGTTTAAAGTGAGGTCCCGAAAAATCTTCATTTGAAGGGCTATCTAGCCCTTCCCTTTCCCCTACCCCTCCACCCCTCCAACCAAAAGAGAATGGAGACACCCCTACACATGAACACGCCAAACAGAGGGGTAGGGGAAAGTGTAGGGGTAAGGGGTAGAATTGGGATTGAGCCTAGGTCACGCACACAGCGGTCTCTCTTTATTTCTCATTGGATGCTGGTGTTTTCTAGGCGAAGGAAGCAGAGCTTCACCTGGTTAACAAGATTGTGGAGGACTCTGAGCTCTCACCGCAGAAGTTCCGTCAGTGGAAGAAGTTAAATGAAGAGCTGCTGCAGGACATTGAGAGACAGTACAACCACACAGTCTTGGCAAGCATAGACACAGTGTCCAAGGCCAAAGACGAGGCAAGCACACTGACTCTGAGTGATGGAGAACAGTTGGTAGATTCAGAGACAGCTGATGACAGAGGCTCCACTTCTACAGAGGCACAGGTGCCGATGCAAACACAAACCACAGTCACAGACCAAACTACAGAGAGCTATTTTTACATATGACAGTCGTTCCCTTCATGTACTCTATTAAAACAAGACAACAACAAAAAATGAAAGTGCAGCGCTGGGATAAATATTTGGATCTGACTTGCAGCCATCTGGGACAGAGCACTGGCTGTTTTACCAAAAGTAAGATCTATCATCTGGTGCTTTTCAAAACTACTTCATATTTCTGCTGTTCATTCACTAAAAACTATCACTGAATTTATGATGAACTTCTTGATGCTGGCAAAAGAACAAATCTAACTTTAGGCACTTGCTAAAGCATGTTGAGTATATAGGGATGTTTGTAATTTTAAAAATATATATTGTAGATTAATTATATTAATATGATGGATATTTGTTTTAATGTCAGGTGTGTGTGTGTGTGTTTCCCTAAATATGCCAGAAATATTTTCTGGTATATCCAGACATGATAGACAAGAAAGTATTGTTTTTTTAAGAATGTATTCTTTTTATTATGTAGAAAAATGATGGCAGTGCAGATCCTGAAAACAAGTTTAGCAGGCTCAAAACTATATTTCCTGAGGGGACAAAATATACCTCATTTTGCATAGTTTGTATTAAATGCCCGGCGATAGTCATTTGCTAAAAATTGCCACACAGTGGCGCCATGTGTTTTAGTCATGAGGTGTCTCACACTCAAGTCACCCGTTCCTTTAAGTCTTTTAATGTTTTTATACCAACAGTTTAAAATCACACATGCAATAGGCTGTATATATATATATATATATATATATATACACTACCCTTCAAAAATTTGGGGTCAGTAAAGGTTAAAGATGTTTCTTCTGCTCATCAAGGCTGCATTTATTAGATTAAAAATCCAGATAAACTTGTAATATTGTGAAATATTATTTCAATTTAAAATAACTGTTTTCTGTGTGAATATATTTTAAAATGTAATTTATTCC
>JAUCMU010000033.1:9792058-9805117 GCA_032275025.1 Enteromius treurensis | reverse complement strand
CCTTGCAGGCTTCATAGAGGAGGTTTAGAGTTGCAAGTTCTTCATCTGAAGGAGAAGACAGTCTGGGTTTAGTCTTGCTGAGGTCACTGCTGTCCATGCCAGGCCAAGAGTCCATAATGTAATTGTCTGGATAGCGTAAGTAGTTGAAACTCTCGTTCTGTTGTACCATGAGAGCCCTAGGCGAAAGAAGGAGATATTAGCAAGCATTCCCTGGAACTGCAACATGGGATTCTGCATGTATATGGCAAAATGATTAACAGCTTAAAGGACACAGAAATGTGCCTCTGGTGCACATAAAATGTTCAGTGACAATATTACAGCCTTTAATAAATCCAACGTGCAAAAGCTGATGCTCTTCATCCATACTTCAAACTATATAATACTCAAGAAAATACAAAAATGACACAGCAAAACATAAGAAGAAAGGAACAGCGATAAATATCACTTTCTCTTCTCATCTGTGCTCTAACGGATCAACGGTCAGAAGGAAAGACTTAGTGATGAAACTTCATTTTATCTTAACACAAGCACCACGAACAAAAGACATGGGTTTGAAGAGGATCACTAACTCCTTAAACAGTTGGATTTGTTTTGGGACTTTCCCTAACTACTAGGATTAGCAATGAGGTGGTCTGCTATGGTAAGCTAAAATACAAACAGAGCAGTTTAGGCACCTGTGCGCACACTAAATGAATGAGCAATTTCTGTTTATTTACTCATTTGTGCAGACTTTTCAAGATATAGCCATATTTTTCTAATTCTAGGCCCTTGCACGTTGACCTAGACCCAACCTCTGACACATTAGCACAAAACGAATGCATTTTTGGGTTTGTGCACTCTGGCCTATAGAATAGTTAAACCAGGCTGTCTGTAAGTGTGAGAGACAGAGTGTGCATGGTTGGGTCCTGGTGTCAATTTTCAGCAGAAATTATCTTCATGTACTCATTCATGTGCGGGTCCTTTTACACATGAGCAGAGGGAGAGTGGGAGAAGAGGAGAAAGACATTATCAGAGAGAAACAGACAGCTCACAGCGGTGAAACTGCAAACTATTGCACACCCCACAATAAATTCAGATGAATCATATCAAATGCAATGGATTTTTAAGTCCTACATTAACAGCTCCTTTTAAAATTTCCAGAGAGTGTCTAATACAAAAAAGGTTAAACCCTTTATATTAAAAAAATGCTTTCAGGATATTTGAAAACGATTATAGCAATTCACTTTTAGTAACAAGCAAAGCAAAGAAAGCAATAACTGCAAAATTGATGACACTTACTCAATCTCCTTGGTCATGACTCCTCTGACAGACAGTGATGATAAAATCCTTAGTTTGTAATCTTCTCTTGGATGTGTTTGTATCCTGATAAATGAACCAGTTTGATTTGTCTCCACACCATCTCTCTTTTTATACACATAGCAGGTTGGCTTCTTTGCTCTGATTGGCTGCCAGCCTGAGACAGGTGTGTAATAGCACAGGTGTATCCTCCCTTAACTCTGTCAGTGCTGGAGAGAAACTTCAGCATGTGTGTGAGTGTTTTGGAGAGGGGGGGGGGGGGGGGGGGGGGGGGTTAACTCATTAACACCTGATATAAAAGACTGAAAGTCTCCAGCCACAGGTGTGAAATCCATCCTATTTGGGATCAGAAACCAAAGACACTGGTGAAAGAACAAGGTTTTAACATGCAAATGATAGGTTGTGTCATTCTCTCTATAGCAGAATGAAAAAGGAGGTTTTGGCTGCATTGCTTTTATGGTGTTCCCCCTACTTTTTTATTTTGTAAAACAACAAAACAAGACGTCATAATTATTTACATGCAGCTATTTACTTTCCCACTGAATATCATACCATGCTTTTGCAAAACATACGTGTTTATATGTGTATAATGCTTAATTCGTTATCATTTATTACTGTGCTAATGATAATTGCTAATGAAATTAATATTTCAAAAATAGCTAACAAAAATTTGCTAGCAAATTTTGTTCTAAGAACATTTTACTAATGTTCCCATTAAGTTATTTTAAAAATGTCATTTTTTTTCTGAACATTCAAAACATTTTAATGTTTAAAAAAAAAAAAGATTGGTTATGCAAACGGTAAGGAACAATTAAAAAAAACTCTACGTAAATACGACTCTTGAATGGTTTCTATTCTGAAACAAGTTGTAACACTTAGAAATATTAGATAAATATTGAAATAAAAATTGTTCCGAAAAAAGATTCTATGAACAGCGTATTAATAATGTTTTTGCTCTAACTTTTTGAGAACATTATGAAAGACTATTAATAATAGACTAATCTCTGTTCAAAACTTTAAAAAACATTCTGAGGATGTTCCCTGTTAGTTGGATACATGCACGACTTGCAGATAAAAATTCTGCATATCAAATATGCATCTTTATCACAGACAGTAGCTGATGCAAACAGATACATGCTTGCCTTTGCTACTTTTAAATCTCTAAAATATTTATTTTCTTTTTTTCTATCATTTTTAGTTTGATTAGCTGGATAAGATATGCACATTCACTGCACATCGTCTTTATGCATTCATATACAGCAGACATGCTTGTGTTTATGTGTGTCTAATCTGAGTTTTAAGACCTCAAGGTATCTGGCATTGTGTCACAAAGGGTGCGTGCTCTGCGGCCTGCCTTCACACACACCCACACAGTTTCACACACGCACACACATCAGACCCCTCGGGCATTTTGGACTCGAACCAAAAAAATGTGCAGAAGAAATAGATTATATGAAGTTAGAAAGGAAGTCAGGAATGCTGATAACGCTTTAGTGGTTTACAGTAAATGAGCGCAAGTTCCTGGACACAAATGTTATATACTTCAATTATATGTGGTTAGAGGGTGTAGTTACTTTGCATTGGCAGTTAATAACCAGCCACATGATACAATGCATATCACACATACCATATTTGTATTAAAATATAGCACATTTTATCTGTCAAAACTGTCAGCTTCTCACTAAAAATGCACACAATCTCATCCTTTCATGATTGAGTTTTTAAATAATCTCAAATAAAAAATTTGCTCTCCTGGTTTTTGCATGCAAATAAACACGTTTTCATGCAACCTTTTTAGTCATTATCATGTGACTGAACAGAATTAAACTGATCTTATGAATCTAATATCAGACTTAAAGCAGCAAGTGTGAACAGCCTCGTTGAGAGCTGTCTTGTTCTGCTGGAAGTGAGAACGCAGGGAAAGAGCTTTTCTAAAGGGATCATTTCACACCTAGAAACCACGCTTAACACTCAGAAACCACAGTAAATGCACCATGAGGAAAAAGATGGGAAATTAATATAAGAAGGGTTCCCACATCCAAGAGGCCATGAGAGGGTCTCTATCACACGCTCTTGTTTTTTCATGGTTTCTGTTGTGCGTCTTCCATCCCTGAATCCCAGAAGGTGTGACAAAAATAGCAAACACACGTGTATTCTAAATCATAACCGCTTTAAATCCATTTAAAATGAATTAATTTCTGAACAAACATGAACCATTCCTAAATATTTAATGCAAGTAATCTGATATTAATTTCTCAGGATATTGTGAATGGCACAAAGCTTTTAATTACTTTGTATACTACAAATAAAATATAAAACGAGGCTCAAAAGTCCACCAAAAATGCTTATGATTTTGCATCTCCCTGTCTGTATAAAGAGCCACGGGAACAATGTCACAAATGTATGTAATTACTTAATTAGCACTACTGCAATCTTGCATAAGTCTTTATTTATGACAGTGTGTTTATTTGTTTTAATTTTGCATGTCCTATTAATTTCATGTCAGTGTGTTTATTTGTAGTAAATGTTGCAGTGAAAAGTATCTGAAAAGATACTTGAGGTACAGGCTTTCTAGTCTTTTTTTATCCTACCATATGATTGTGTGATATTTAAGCATCAAATCATCAGAGGTTAATTTGTCATATGAATGGTCCATCATCAAAACTGAATATAACCAAAGTCTGTTTCAGTGTATACTGCACAGTGTGCAGAGCTGATGAAATTTAAAGCTGTGAGAACAAGACACACTGTGCACCTGTTAATGAACTGCATTTGTCATAAATTCATCTGCACTTATACTAATACTGCCTGGTTTACCTGTTAAATGAGAAGAAGAATATTACAATCTACAAAAACACATCTTATACATTTGCACTACTTTTATTGTTTTACTCCTTGGATGAATCACCTCTGTGTATTATACTCATTTTTAAATTACTTTGCATAAATTGAATGCATGTAATGCAAATGTAGAATCTCACTTGGATCTGATTTTGGTGGAAAAATGCTTTGAAGTTGCTCTTTTGGTGAAAATATGTTCTATTTAGTCTAAAATGGACAACAAGGTAGTATTTGAGGTGCGTTTGAGAAGAGAAATGATTCATAATGTGAAGATTTAAAGATGCCAAACACAGTTTGATCCAATGAAACTGCCAGAAGTTACCTCAAATGTAAGACTTAGGGTCAAAACCCCAGATCACTCTGAATTATTCATGAGGGAGCAGGAGGACACACATGCACATTGTAATGGTAAAATTACAGGTGGTAGAGGCGTGACCTGTAATATCTATTGGTCAGATCTAATCCCAGTTTCATTCACACACACACAATTCTCCAAATCTGAGGTTTCTTACAGTCTCATTACAATCATCTTCACATTTCTCCTCAGGCTACACAGTGACTGTCATAACTGAAGGACACTGAGTATGAAAACAAACACTGATATACCTGCAAGATACAATTGTCTCATATTTCCTTCCAGGGATTTTGTCTGCCCATTAGCACTGTAACAGAAAAGCAGATATGTGACACATTAGCTGTTTCCTGAACCAAAAAAGATGAAAATACATTTTTTTTAAAAAGCTGATTTGTACTGTATATTTGATATTGTTTCATTATATATAAATTATATTGCGTTGTGTTTGATATTGTATAATCACTGTGAAATCTGTCATATACATTTAGGATGATTTTAAATAAAGAAAGAAATAGGGAGTTTTGCTTTTTCTAAGTAATCATTCTAGTTTAGAGAATATATTATAATAACCTTAAATATTTTATTATGTACGTTTTCTAGTTTTTACAAATGTTTGCAAGCTACATTTGTCAGAATTTCTCTATTTTGGTCTGCTTTGCAATTCGTTTGTTTTTTTTTATTCAAGTTTTTAATTGCACTGAAACATATGATTTACAATAATACACAATTAATATTCAGTTAACTGGCATGTTAACAATTTGGAGTGTTTATATAATGTCATGACAAGCATTTATGCAAAATAAGTTGGAAGAGAGCACATTCATTACACCAAACTAGTGTAAGATATATGTGTGTATATGTGTGTGTGTGAGAGAGAGAGAGAGAGAGAGAATTTTCCTTGAAAATAAAAAAATACCATCACACATTTTAACAAAATTCACTTTTAAGTCATGAATAAATCTTTACGTGCAGGAAATGCAATTTTTGCCTTTAGTTTCTGAATCACTCCAAGCCTGGATTATCAGTTGGTCATTTGACATCATCTTTTACGAAACACCTTTTGTCAGATTATTGCCACATGTACAGTTTGTGCTAGTGTGGAGTTCAATTTCTATCAGCAGAGCTGCTGAGGAATAATATTTGCTATGTTTTTGTGATGGTCTGAGGGATTCTCACTGGGAACTGGCAGCAAAATTGGCATAAATAAGAAGCAATCCCTCATTAGACCAAATGAAAGAGAGAGGAAGAGAGCATGTGTGATAGACATCTGCCTCTCTCTCTCTTTCATTCTTTCCCTGGATGGGTTAAGATGTTCCCGTGGGATTGTGAGGTTTTCCAGCTTTCCAGGATTTGTTACCACATCGGGAACAGCAATAGAAACGAAACATGTCGAGACCCCGCATGCAAACGCTAGCGCACATGCTTATTGTAAATAACCTTGGAAACAAGTCCAAACCATCACCCGGCTAGCCTTCAACAGTCCTATAACACGCACATGTGCCCCCTACACACACACACCGCATCCTTAAAATCAACCCACACAGAGAAAATGATCCCCTCACCACCTCCTACCACTCACAGAAATGAAGCACTTTTGTTCCAACTTTAGAGAGCACACACACCTCTCACGTGTGCAACACAAAATCTCTCACCCAGTTTCACTCTACAAGTCCTGTCTTGTCAGAGAGAATGCAAGACATACGAGAGAGAGAGAGAGTAAGAGGAAGAGAGACAAAAGATTTTTGGATTTTCATTACAAGTCTCAACTCTGTTTGCATTTTAAACAATTCATTTATAGAGCTCAGATAACTGCTGAAAGCATTAATGTTGTTATATTTCTTTGTAAAGAAAAAAAGAATAGAATACCTTTTTATTTAAAAATACATGTAACAAAGTAGAGAAGACGAGAGAAAGTTGTACAATTTTTTGCTTTAACATCTGTATATCTTTTTTGGCAGTACATATATGTCAATCATATAAAAATTTGAAAGAATAAACACAATTATCTCAATTATCGAACAAAAGATACTTATCAAAATCAACAACTTCAACAACAAAGTCATAATGTCAAATATAAAAAATAAAAGCATAAAAACTTTTTTGTTATAGACTTAATTGTTATAATCTTTAATGAAATATAATTTTATGTGAATAGTTTGATTAATAAAATAAAAATAAAATAAAAATGAGTATAATATAATATAATTCAAAATTAAACATATTGTTTTATTTTTGTTAGTTGCCAAAGCAACACTTTCACTTTCATTTAGTTTAACTTGATTAACTAAAATATCTAAAATGAAATTAAAAATGATTAAAAAATTATATAGTCATATTTAAAACACAAAAATGTAAAAACAATAATAATAATAAAAATACAATAGTGTCTAATGATACTAACACTGGTTTAAAAAAAAAAGTTAACAAATATCAACCCCTATAAATTTAAAGCATTCTAATTACAAAAACCGTTTAAAATATTCTAAGATGGCAAACACTAAACAAATACATTTAACAAAGACTAACATATTCTATAAACATAGTTTGTGTTTGCTTTTAGTCATTTTTACAGTTCTGTCATTTAGACATTTTAGACATGAAGTGATTTTAGACATTAAATGTTGATTTTTCAATCCTTTGTTACTATATTCAGTTCAAACTGAAAATGTCTTTACTTCAGATTTTATTTATTTATAAATGCATAAATAATACATAATATTTAATCTATTTCAAATTTTATCTTAACCATTTCAGTGAAATTCTATTTTGAAAAAATATTCCAGAATTTAGATATTTGGTATTTCTTCTTTTAGCTTCGACGTCACGTGATCAATGTCACGGATTTGTTCAGTCTTATCAGTAAGTTAAATATGTTAAATATTTATTGTATATTTTTGTATATTTATATTTGTCACTGTATATTTATTTAATTATTCCTTTGATTTTCTCTGTGGACCGCCTCACTGTAAGCTTTAGATGTTTTATTATAACTGTTTATTTTCATGCATTCTAATAAATGACTTCCCGTGTATATTACTGTACTTAATCCCAAGGAATAATGTGCTAGGAAAAGGATTATAATCTAGTAAACTCTGAGGATTAACCAGTGGAGGTGAGTCATGGAGTAAAAGAATGCAGAATGCACCTGCTTAGACACCTGCTGAAGAGACTAGGCTAAGACAAATGCCCCATGTCATTATGGCTTTAGTACACTGTAAAACACGCCTGTAAATGAAAGGATGGGGCATAAGAGAGAAAGGGGCCAACGTTTAAAGCGGAGGAGTTAGAAGTAAAAGGTGCTGGTTTATGCCCACAGTAACACAACAGGTTCAACCTGAATTGAATGCTAACAAAGGCTGTGATTACAAGGTGCTGAAAAAATGAAGGAAGAGACAAACAAACAGAAAGAAAATGAAACAGGGCCTTTTGTTCCGACGTGATGGCTTTTGAAAAGTCAAGGCTCATCGTAGAAAGCTCCAATTCCCCTGTGCCTGTGTGTCTGTCTGTATGTCCATCTCTACATCTGGATTAACCTCTCTTCACCAGACACACAAGATAGTTAACAGCAAGTCTGCACAAACAAACCATTTTTGCATTAACACTGACCTAGACAGATGACTATTCACTCGAAAAGTCATCAAACACACACAAACACACACACAGACATTTGCTTAGCAGTTAGGACGTCACATAGATGTCTATTACAGACCTAAATCGTACTCCTAAAAAATATTTTTGCAACTTCAGTATAAACTTAATTAATTATGCGTTTAATTTATATAAGCCACTAAAACATTTGATATACTTTGTTTTATTTACAGCTTTAATTAAAATATTTTTACGTTGTGGTGACCCTAATATGTTTATAAACTCATGCATATAAATAATTTTCTTGCTGGAAATCAACATGTGCACGTAAACATCTAGGTTACAAAAATAACCCACGTTCCCTGAAGGAGGGAACTCGCCAGAGAGACCAATTGGCTTTGAGCTTCAAATAAAAAGCCAATGAATATTGGCATGCACTTAACTGCATTCAGGTGCACCTCATCACTACGTAAGAGGGCACGAATGCAGTGCACTTGCAGGTTTTCGGCATCAACCCTTGAGGCTGCATTACATGGAGACACCCCGCCAGGTGAGCTACTTTTTAAGTTTGTGAGCAGAGGAGTGTGCACGTAACCTTCCCAATACCGTGGGGGCCAAAATGGGGGCCCAACAGGGCTGCCAGTTGTAATGGAGCAGGTGGTTGGGGAAGCGGAGCACAAGACTTAAACACATAGTTCCTGCATGTGGAATTCGGGGAAATCAGTATATCGATAAGATTATGGATATAATTGAAGTTAAACAGCCTTCTGGCTGACTGTGGAGAAATTGTAGCCACAACCCACTGGGCAAAGGAGACCCAGTAGGAGCACAGTTGGAGCTACTCCGCTCTAGGCCTGACTGCGGGGCAGGAGGACTCAGATTCGCCTATTAAGGGGGAACACTGAGAAACAGCGCACGGATCCCGTGGGAATGGCGCAGCAAGCTGACACCAGCCGGCCTCACGCTTACCTGCTGTCTTCAGTGAAGACCCAGGAGGACACAGCCTCTACATGGAGGTCGTAAAACCTCACGAAGATGTTTGGTGTTACCCAGCCTGCAGCTCTACAGATAACTGCTAGAGAGGCGCCGTGAACCAATGCATAAGATGAAGCAACACTCCTTGTTGAGTGAGCTCTCAGTTCTAAGGGGCACGGCTCTCCCTGGTGTAAATAAGCCAGGGAGATATCTTCAACCACCCAATGGGCCAACCTCTGTTTGGAGACAGCATTCCCTTTCTGCTGTCCGCCATAGCCAACAAAGAGCTGCTGGGAGCGTCTGATGCTCCAAGTGCGGTCAGTGTAAAGGTGCAATGCGCGTACAGGACACAACAACTCTAAGGCCAGGTCTGGCTCCTCCTGGGGCAGAGTTTGCAGGTTGACTACCTGATCGCGGAAGGGCATGGTAGGAACCTTGGGCATGTAGCTGGGCAGGGGTCTCAATATGACATGAGAATCAGCCGGGCCAAACTCTAGGTACTCTTCGTCGACAGAAAAGGCTTCAACTCCACTGACTGAAGGGGCTCGAATGGGACCTGCCGCAGGCCTTGTAGGGCGACGGCAAGGTCCCAAGAGGGGACGAGGTGTGGTCTCAGTGACCCACCCTACAATGCATCGTGGTATGCAGCAATGGCAGCAACATACACTTTGAGAGTCGAAGGGGACAGCCTGCGCTCCAACTTCTTTTGCAGGAAAGAAAGCACCACTGCGATCGTGCATCTCCATGGGTCCTCTCCGCAAGAGGAACAACAGTCGACAAACAGACCCCACCTCAGAGCATAAGCCTGCCTCGTAGAGCCGGCTCTTGCTTGAGTGATGGTATCTACCATGGCGGGAGAGAGACCGGCGAGGTCTGCCGCGTCCCGTCTAGGATCCAGACGTGCAGGTCCCTGAGAAAGAAGGTCCTTCCTCAAGTGGATCTTCTAGGAGGGGGCTTCCGCGAGGAACATGAGGTCAGCAAACCAGCTCCGGGAGGGCCAGTATGCCGCTACCAGCAGAATCTGCTCTTCGTCCATCCTGATCTTGCACAGAGTCTGTGCAAGAGGGCTCACTGGGGGAAAGGTGTACTTGAGCCCATGAGGCCAGCTGTATGCCAGTGCATCCCGGACCAGCACGTGCTTGTGGCGCAGGATCGGTCAAAAGCAACTCGAGGCAGTTGATATACCAAAGCAGTCGGATGCCTGTCCAGGGGCCTAAAGCTGTCTACCCGCTGCACACAGCACCCCAGCCCATGGAGGAAGCATCCGTGTTGACCACGACATGCCTGGACACCTGTCCTAGAGGAACTCCTTCCCATAAGAAGGCAGGGTTGGACCACAGGCTGAATAGGCAGCGACACTGCGGGGAAACAACAATCCGGAGTGTGCCACGGTGCCATGCCCATCTCAGGACTCGATTGTGTAAACAAGGCTGAAGCATTCTCATATGAAGCAAGCCCAGCAGCGTGACCGCGGCTGAGCCGCCATATGCCCTAGGAGCCTCTGAAAAGTTTTGATAGGAACCGCTGTTTTGTGCCTGAATGTGTCTAGGCACTTCAGCATGGCCTGCGTGGCTGAGGTGCCGTAGCACCAGGTCCCTGTGCATGCCCAACACTTCGGAGTGAGCATTTTGAACGGCAGCGTTAGGGACCGGTTCAAAGCTCGTAGATCCAGGGTGATTATCAGCACACCGTTCTTTTGTAGGGCACGATGAAGTAAGGACTGTAAAACCCTCATCTCGGCTGGAGGGACAGTGGTTTAGCGGATGCTGCAGTACCTGGACTGAATCGCATAGCCGAGGCTTACCATTCATATCAACCACCACGAGGGGCTGGGAAGCGCTATCTAGGCTCCCAGCCGAGTCGTTAGGGGAATCAAGGGAACGTCTGGGTCCTGCCGACGGCAGCTGACTGCACAGAAGCTCCCGGCCCTCCTCCGGGAATGGGAGTGGTAATGTTATTGTGGCCCGAAGAACAATCCTCATCACCTCCGGGTTGCCCATTTCAGGAGCGCTTCGCGATTCTGCGGGTGTTTCTGGCCGGTCCCTGAGTAAACGGGCCTCCAGTCGGGCATTGTGTGCCTCGGCGGGGGTCGGAGCAGGTGTACTGGGTGCTGCGGGGGGATGCCCTCGGCGACGGGCAGGCGGAGTGCTCGGGGACCGGCTGGCCCTCCGAAGCAAGATGTTCGATTGCCTCTTTGTGCCCCTGGACTGCCGATAACTCCTGGGACCTGCAGCGCTGCCATGGCGTGCAAGGCAGTAGCAGCCTGCCCGGCGGCATAGTCAGCTCGGCCCGCCAGAGCGGACAAAAGCTTACATGCCTTGGACGGGACCTTGACTGACCCCGGCAGGCCAAGGCGCGCTCCACCTGGGGGATCGCCACGTACCCCCTGGCTGCACCGCCATCGAAAGCCGCGAGGGGAGAGGAGCCTGGGTGCAGGCGTGATGGGTACGGGACCCGCCATGACCTGGTCAGCTCCTCATGCACCTCCGGGAAGAAGGACACTGGAGGGGACCTCTAAACCAATTCCCTCAGGGGCGCGGAGGAGCATGGCCGACAGTTCAGTGTCCGCCGCAGACGGGGCAGCCACCGCAGAGCATGCTCGGCCCTGTTACGGGGGGAGCGCCCCCCTTCGGTGCCTCAGAAGTCCGCGGGGCTGTTACACCGGATGGAGCTTGGTGAACGGTCACCTGGAGGTCTATCAACTTGCTGAACTTGCTATGGTCCAACGACTTACCACGGGAAGGACGCGGGGGGAGCCGTCTCACAAATGAGAAGCGAGTCCTCAACATAGCCATGGTCATCCGTTGGCAATGAATGCATGAACCATCCACAAAAGCCGCCTCAGCGTGTTCTCGGCCCAGACACGTGAGGTAGCGATCGTGTCTGTCCGACGAGGTGAGGAAACTCCGGTACCCAGAAACACACGGCCGGATCGACATTCTGTAGAACGCTTCACAGACCGCGAGAAATTGCTCTTTCCTCCTGGATTGCCCAGGGAAGAACTTCTACGGCAACTCTGTGAACTCAGTAGGTCTTTGCTCACTGGAATGCAAAAAGCTGTCACAGCCGGCTGCTGCCAGACGAGAGAGCAGAAATTCACAGGAACTCTTTTCAGTAGATCTACCGCACTCCAACTTCAAAATGAAAGTACAGGGGATCTCCAGCTCAGGAACGGCCAAGGGTCCGAAGCGAAAAGCTGCAAGTGGTTCAAAGGCAATTGGTCTCTCTGGCAAGTTCCCATATGTAACGTCGAAGTGATTCGACTGAAAGAGTAACACACTTTTACATGCACATATGACATGCAGTTATTTAGTCCCTTATGGGATGCTGAAATAATGAAATGCTGAATAAATTCTCATACCAAAAAAATAATACCTAATATTAGTAATAAAACGTTACTTTTCAAATTAATGCATTACAATATTGCGTTAGTTCCTAAATTTTATTGAAATTATTTCACAAATGTAAAAGCCTTCACACACCAAAAGTGAATTGAATACGCCTCTGGATGAAGGAAATGTAAATTCATGCATGTACAGTAGAAGGCATACCTCAAACATGAAGAATATAATGGAGGAGAAGAAAGTTCAACACTATTCAGCAATAACAAAAATGAAACACAAATTTGTCATTTACACACTGCCTCTGAAGCTTTCATCCGCCCAAAAAAATTTGCCGAAGGACCTTTGCATTTAACCGTTTTCATTCTGAGGAAAAATATTTTTTTTCCCCTTCTGAATTAAAAAGTAATGCATTTTACTGTAGTTACTTAAAAGAGAAGTAATCTGATTAGGTATCTTGCGTTACTTGTCAAGTGTTTCCCCAACCCTGGTTACACTGCAATGATTGATGTTAAAAGTGTCACGCCCCCCAGGCATTCCATGTCTGTGTGATCTGTGTTTTTGTTTTTATTCACTCTCCCGTGTTTTCTCCTGTCATTTTGTAACCCCGCCCAGGTCCTTTGTGTGAATCGTCTCCCCAGGTGTTGTCATTTATTGTCATTA
>JAUCMU010000033.1:9761085-9791958 GCA_032275025.1 Enteromius treurensis | reverse complement strand
CTGCCTGCCGTGCCCGTGCCTTTGCCTTGTTCGCTCAGAGGAAGCGAGAGCGCGAGCTCTCAACGCGCCGCACTCGTTACAAAAAGATTGCATTACAGAAAAGATTATTAATTTACATTTGAGTATTTGCTCTTTAAAATCTTTCTGTGGGTAGCAGACGTCAACGTATCCTATGGTGTGGCATCAAAAATGTGAGAAAAAAAAACACTTTGAAGAAATACTTATTAACATGCTATTTTTGTAACAGCTCTAAGAATGAAGACACATTTTTCTCATGTTATTTGTATGTTAAATTTTTTTCTCCACATTTTTGCAATAACACATCATAGGGCACAGTACAATTTTTATTTGTCAACTACCCCTTTCTATTCACACATACATGCCAAAAAAGTTATGATTCCTGAAATGTTTACAAATTTAGCCAGTGGAAAATTCTAGAAATTCTTTAATTGCAACACTACAGGTCATGGATATTTTACACATGCATGAGTGGCATCACTAATGAGTGTTTCTACAGTGAAAAACATCCAAACACAATTCCTCAAAGTATTGTAGCAGAATAACATGCAACAATAAGGCATATTCATATCCAGTAGGGAAATTATTAGGCACATCACGTTTCAGCAGACGTTATTATATTTGATATCTGCGTTGGCGTGCAGCATCTTTTTTCCAAAATAAAATGAACGTGAAGAGCTGCACTGTGGCCTCCACGAATGACTAGGTCACAGGGTCTTATACAGTCATACCCTGCTCAATTACAACATTTACCTATCCATCACCTAATTATTTGTATGCATAAGGATTTGCAAAACCTTTACATTCTTGCCATGAGAACATTTTAATTAGTGTTTCTAAGGCAAATGTTATGACACACGATGAAGGTATGGTTACGCCCTGTTATCTTCTAATGACTGTCATTCTGATTAAACGAGTCACAGCCACTTTATGCTTCATTTCTCCCTCATGGTTGCGCTCACATTTGGTCTGAGGTGTCATTGTCATTGTTGTCTCTTGGATCAATGTTTAAATACCTTTGAGTGCGTACCGATGCAAGTTTAAACATGTGGAGGTTTTAGGAAAAGCCTGCCTTACCACAACCCTCTAACGAACCCTCATTCCATCGCAAAAAAATCAGGTATCGCCAGAAACTCACTTCCGGAGTAAAATGTGAAGGCCAAAAATAGTGACATAGAGCAGCTAGCTTCGTTGTCATCATCGCTGCTGCAATCGCTAACGTTCATGCATTCTTGACTAATGAAAAAGGACTGAGTTTATTTGCTATTTCAAAAACCCGTTTGTCAGAGAAGTTTTCATTACCTTTGGTCTGTAACTAACGTTTTCACGCTGGAGGGGAGTTTAAAGACACCCACCCACATATGACAAGACAGAAGAAGTGAGATGAAAAAAGAAAATGAATTTTAAGTCTGAAGGTGACAGTCTGTGTAGAACCGCTGAACTGTGACTAACTCATTTGCATGGCCCCATAATGTCTATGACGAATCATTATCTATTTCATATCATTTATATTTAAGCAAAGAAATGAATATAACTAAAAGCAAATAATATAAAAATGAAAAATAAGAAAATTACAATTATATAAAGCATACTGATGGCCTGCTAAAGTCTTGTTTCATGTGGGTGTTTGAAATCAAGGTGTGTCGTATTAAAATACTGAAAGAAATTGTTCACACACAAATGCAAGTTTGCTGACAAATTACTCATCCTCAGGCATCAAATGTAGATGAGGTTTTTTTCTCTTTATCTAAACAAATTTGGGAGAAATTTAGCATTACGTCACTTGTTCACCGATGGTTCCTCTGCAGTGAATAAGTGCCGTCAGAATGAGAGCTGATAAAAAAGATTGCAATAATCCACGAGTAATCCAAACTCCAGTCCATCAATTAACACCTTATGCACCCATTTGTTGCAGAGGATTCATTCGGTGAGCAAGTTGTTCTGATAAACTCATTTCAGCAAAGCTGCTTTTTTGGGTGAATTACTCCTTGATGTTTCCAGAATCGTATAAAGTAGTGTTTCAACCTTTTTTCTGCCACGTCACAGTTTTGATATGTAAAAAGTCCAACGGCACACCACTATGCATTAAAAAAATAAATATATTTCTAAAAAAAAATCATACTAAAATGGAGTTAACAAGGTTTTTTGATAACCGAAAAATCACATCTGAGGCAAACGTTTTCATCAGTTCGCAGGTGATAAAGCTTATTCTAAATGGTCTCGTATTGTTCAATGCATTTGGCCAAAATCTGACAATAGAAAAGAGGAACTGCTGTGCAAAGGATTTTTTAAACTCTGCTTGTTAAAACACAAAACATAAATGTTAGCTTTTATAGACAGCATTTCTTGGCTGATATAAACACTGATATGAAGTATAACAGAAATACAGGAAAATAAAGAAACATAATTCTCAAACATAGAAACATAGTTCTGAAATGATTAACTTTTAAATTATTAATCTCAATTTCAGTTGTATTTGTTTTGTAAAAGCTTTTCTGTTGTAAATTTAAGTGAAACTGGATCAGCCAGCATGACATGAAGAAAACATTACATTTAAGTTGTTGTCTTGCTGAATTTTAAATGACGGGCTGTAAAGAAAGACTGAAGTGCTATTGAAGTATGAGCCTGCAGGTAGCATGAATAAAGATGTAAAAATGCCTGACTTAATAGAGGGATGAAATGCCAACAACTGGTCTGTCGGCTAGTCTGAATAACCCCCTGAGTGTGCGCACACACACACACACACACACACATATCGTAAAGGCTTAAAAAATGATCACAGGGCCATAAAAACACGCATAGAAACAATTTGTGATTCACTGTGCCCTCAAAATAATATGTCTTGTGAGATTCAAGTTCTGTTTTGTGCTATGTTTACTCTGCTGCTTGATACGTATCTGCTGTAAGCTATCTGTGCTGTAGAAATTCTCACTGATAATGAATCTGAGATATTCAATAGCAAAAATCAGGAAGACATGTTACAATGTGCGCATAATGTAATTTGATATTTCCCATTGTTAAACTGGGTGAAAGAAAGGTTAATTTAGTATTAACATTAAGATTAACATTTGCATGTATTCTGGCTTGTTTCAATACAACAAAGAAAAATTATTAAGTAATATATACCAGACCAGTGGAATACATTTTATGCAAACTTTAGAAGACTTTCAGGAGACTTTATCTGGTTATGAGATATGTTTAATAGAATAAAAAAAAAGTTTTTCAGAATTTGCTTGGGGAGAATAAAAATAGAACAAGAAAAAATGGTTCTGGAGATGCTAGATGAGAAATGTGTTAATATTTAAAGCTTGGTCTTTTATAATCTGAGCTCATTGCTAAAGATACATGAGATACCTTTTTAGGAGAAACATAAGAGAAGCAGAGACCTACAGTAAACTCCATTTAATCTGACTGATGTCCAAAAAAATATATTTTTTGACTTTCCTGTTAAATGCACTGTAACTGTAACAAACACACATTCTTTCTTCATGTGTAGCGCAAAAAGAAAATTGTACTGTCATTTTTTTGTCTGTTTGTTTGTTTCCAAGAAACTGAAGTATTTACCTGTAATGAAAACTAATAATATCACATCATTTCATTATTTAGAGAGATTTTGACTTACTCATATATGTAAAGTATGTTTTCATTTTCTGTCGTTATGTCATCTGGATGTTCTTCATATCAACTAAAACAAACAACAGAAAAAATGTTGTGGTTAAAAGGACTGGTTTAAAGTATTCTTTTACACTTGCAACATTAAACAAAACCCCACCTGAAGATTACATACATTCGACCTGTTTAGTCAATATATATATGATTTTTTAAAGCTGGTGTATACTGTAGTCCTGCCATTGCATCCTATAAATATTGTTGCCTCTTATGACAAAATTGCTTGATGCTCCTTATTTGTAAATTGCTTTGGATAAAACAATTATAATTAAAAATGATAAAATACATTATATAAATACAATAAGCAAGTAATAATTGTAATGAATAATAAACAAATTAATACATAAATTAAGGCGAAAATAACGGAAGAGTGATTGCAGTTATCAGGCAGTGCATCTCACGGTGTGGTTAATAAAATCATTTGTGAGTCAACAGTTATTATACAGGTTTAAGCCCAAAATTACTAGATGTCTATCGGTAGAATAATAGAGTTTCAGGAAGTGAAAATATAATTTTCTGGCATTTCCCAAGTACATCCAAAGGTAAAGAGGAATTACAGCTTGCACAATATTTTTGTATAGTTGGAGTGTGCTTTGAGAAGTGATTTCCTGTCCCGGAGATTTTTTTGACTGTAAAATAATACCAGTACAAAAAAAATTACGTACATGACAAATTGTAGTAAACTTAACTGCAATGTCTTCACTTGAACTGTTAGTGCATTGATAACATAAGCTAAAGCTTCTGTTATACTTTCCTTCTCTAAGAAAGTTGAAATTGAAAGAGGTCATACTAAAGATGAAACTTGAGAGTAAGTTACACCATTCTATCAAGAGTGCTGTTCCCCTCCTGAGGACAGGCCTTAAGGGAAAGAATGTTCCTTTTTTCCGGGTGTCAGTGCAAGGGCGTAATTTACCACAGAGATAGAAGCAGTATTAATCATTCATATTTAGCGTTGGAAACATCACGGCAGGGAATCTTGGTGCTCTGCAACTGTCTGATGCATCTAGAGGCTACTGTGGCATCTCTCCAATGTTTTGTAAAATTCTTGTGCTTATTATAAAGCTTTTGATATTCAGATCTTGCCTCAAGTCAAATTATCATTCCTGATATATTCCATGGAACCAGGAGAAGAAATCTGACACCTAGCTGTTTGCCAGAGTCTCCTATTTTTTTAACAGGTTTTTTATTTCCAAATAATACTTTTTTAAAAACTACAGGTTTATTTATATATATATATATTTTTTTATTATTATTATTTTGTTTTTGGTATTTATGCAAAATGTAATTCCAATTATTGTTGGGTAAAATGTCATGCTGTTTATTTCCAGTCCATTTGAGCTGATATCCAGACTAATTAATCAGATGTCTCTGGACATTTTGCATACTGCTCAAGAGTCAAAAATAATCCTGGTACTTAACACTGGATTATCTGAAGGTTCACCTTGCAAAGGTCTTTCACAACCATTGATATCTGAACATGCGAAACAGTGATGACACATTTACAACAACATCAGTAACTATTGCAACATGGGTGTACCTCTTTTCTACAAAAAAAAAAAAATTAAATGACTATAGTTTCTCTTATCCTTGACAAAATGGTGAAAGGTCACAGATTTGTTTCATATCATTCACACCATAACTCGTTTACATTTACTCATTGTCACAGTGTTTTATCTGTCACTGGCAGGTGAAAAAAATATAGATATAATTGATGGATGACATAATCATTGTCACTAGCTCTGGGATAAGATAATGGAAAATTGCAAAATATCAGTGTTGGAACATTGTATTACTCAAGGTAAGGTCGCAACTGCTTTTAGGCAGGATCTTGTGGTCTTGATCTAATATAAACATCTTGTTGTGTGTATGTGAGTCATTACTCATAATTGGGGGGTTGTCTGGTATAAGGATGTAAATAAACAATCAAAACTGGGTCCCCAAAAGCGAAACTTTATTAAAAGATATATTGATGGCTCTGGTCTACAATGGTTTTGGCCCAGATGTGGTATTATTTAGTGTAAGTCTTGAGAAAGTTGCATCTTAACACCAGCTGTGCTTTCTAGAGGTAACTCACAAAAAGCTGTGTAGCCAAAAAATATTAGTTTTCTGCCATGCTGTGTGGTACAACAGCAGAGTCGAACCATGAAAAGGCTTTGGAATTTCTTTTACGAAGATACACTTGTGCCACCTGCTGTCGAAAACCGATTCCCAGAGCAGAACAGACCACTTTGTAGGCTGTTGTGTAAGATAACAGTAAGCATATTATATTATCTGGTAAATTTTACAGTATTAGAACATTATTTTAAATTCCAATTTTCAATTTGTTTTTAAAGTGTATATTACAACAAAGCTGTTTCCGTACCATTACAGTTAAACTCGTCAAAGCAATAAAGCAATGTTATTTTGGATTTACTTGTTCTCTATTATACACAGCTTTCTTTTTTATTTATTTTATTTTATTATTTTTACTGTTATTATTTTATTTTTTAATTGTTTTATTTTTTATTTGCGTAGAATGATGTCCTCATCACATCCCTCAAATTCGACGTCACAAAGAAACTGTGTACAACGTCACATGTCACTTGACAGGTGTACCCGGAAGAAACGATTTTTCGAAAATGGCGATCTTCGATAGTCGCTGCCAAAACAGAGGAAAGTGACGTTAGAGCTGACTTTCGTCCCAGTGCCGACTGGACCGAGCTGTGAGGCGGGCTCGGTGATGCTCGGAATGTCGTCTGATTTAATGATGAATGGCGTGAGGATGGCACGAGAGGACGGCGTGACGGCAGACTCTTACACCGTGAGTTTACGACGTGATATTTGTAGTAAAAATCAAACTTCAAACCGAAACTCTTTTTTTACGAGTTTACAACAACTGATCTTGAAATAACTAGTACAATAACTAGTATGTTTAGTTTTTTTTTAAACTGGCTCCAGTTTCCCTGTAATGTACCGGAAGGTCTTGTTAAAGTAAACATCTATACATTTTAACATGACTTTCTTGATTATTTTTGTGTCCAGTATTTTGTTTTTATGCACACTAAATGCTATAAACACTTATCCTGTTCATGCGTGACACTTCAAAGTTGTATATTTATGATCTATGCACAGGAAAACCTCATTGGAACATTGTTAGCTATCTTTGGAAACCTGCTAGTCAGCATCTCAGTCAGCATTCAGGTAAGTGTGTATTTGCAGCCTACATTTCTAATTGCATTGTAATTCAGTGACAGGGTGTGTTCAGGTTACACCCTGTCAGGTGAAAGCTTTTTTTACTTCTCAACATCTTGTTTTATAACCCAGCTGTTGTTTGTTACAGTATCTAAGGGAGTGGGTTTAATAAGAAGGTGTAAAAGGCAAACAAACGTCATCATGACTGATGTTTTCTCATGCAGAAGCAAAGTCATGTGACACTGGCAGGAAATAAAGACCCGAGGCAGTACTACTACACTAAGACCTGGTGGTCTGGCCTGATGCTGATGGTTCTGGGGGAGGGCGCACTGTTTGTATCTTACGCATTTGCACCGCTCTCTCTTATAGCACCACTTAATGCTGTGTCTGTCATATGTAGGTATTCAAAATCTCACTTCCATTTTACTCTTTCACATATGTGACCGTGGACCACAAAACCAGTCATAAGGGTCATTTTTTCTAAATTTGAAACCTGAATAAATAATACATACATACATTTGGATTTCTGGGTCATTTCAGCTGGACTCATCAAATGGTCCCCACCTGACCCCCTCAGATTTGTCTGAAAAAAAATCTATGTGATGGCTAATATGCTCAATAGATCATATGCAATATCATATATAAGATCATATAATTTCAGATCTCTGCTGTGCATACTTTTTTCACAAAAAAATCTGTAAAGAAAGTTTGTTTTGGCATCACAGTCTGAGTGACCATGTTCAGACTGAAATATCTCCAGAACTCGTTGTGCCAGGTCCATGACATTTTCTGGGCTAAGAGTCCTAGTCCAGAACTGCATGAATTGCAACTCATAGAAATTGTTACTGAATTTACACCTGAATGCTGGCCCTCTACTTTTCTTTGAACCTATTATTTTAAGGGTTTTCAGATGTCCATAGATCCCTCAATTTTCAAAGTATAAGCATCAAACTTGGTAAGTGGTCTGATATGTACCATGTCTTTCACATCCTTTGATATCAGACAATAGAGTCTGATGGATGTTGAAATATATTAAGGTCCAAAAATGGGGAAAAATGAAATTTTGTGTATGATCTATTGGGCAAATTACCCAGCACATAGATTGTTTTGAGACAAATCTGAGGAGGTCAGGTGGGGAACTTGATGATTCCAGCTGGAACAACCCTTCTGGAATCTGATGGTGCAACAAAAATCAAAACATTGAGAAAATCAACCTTAAAATTAATTCCTTGGCGATGCAATTTGCTAAATATCTTCATGGAATATAATCTTTCTATCCTCTTATTCTATTCTGTTTTGGCATAACAAAAAAATGTTTGACCTGTACAGTTATTATTGGCTATTTCTACTATAAATATACCCATGCAACTTAATAACTGGTTCTGTGGTCCAGGGTCACACATATATTGCTAAAATATTAATTTTATATGTAATACTGATATGATACTAGTATAGTTTTATGAATATTTTGAATTACTTTTCATATTAATTTTTGTTATTTAGATTTTTTCTTTAAATGTCTGTGTAGTTTTTTTTTAATTTTTCATATGAAGTTAAATGTAATGAAGATGAGAAATATTTCTTTAGCAATTAGCTGAAAAAAGTTTTTTTGTTATATTGAATTTTATTTCAAGTAACAACCAGTGGTTATTTTGATTTTCACAGCAAGCTCCATCTTGGGTTTCCTGTTTTTGCGGGAAAAGTGGAAGGCACAGGAATTCTTGAGTGAGTTCTGCTTATTCTCCTCAACAAGTAAAAAGCAATATTACAGAATTCTGATAATTATACTGGTTGCCTTTAGTTGCATAACTCACAACATAAAGCTGGCTTTGATGTGCCAGCTGCATTTTCTCAGCTCTTTATTCAAAAGATTGAGGCCATGAGTTGCTAAGCAACAAGTAACTACTAGTAATATAATAAATGAAATGCAGAGCAGTGTAACATCCCTTTACTTGTGTTTGTAGAACGCTACATCTTAACTTTCCTGGGCTGTGCCTTGACGGCAGGCGGTACTTACCTCTTTGTGACGTTTGGACCGAACTCTCACGAGAAGCTGAATGCGGAGAACATAGTAAAACATGTTATCGGCTGGCCCTTCCTATTATACTTGGTAATAAACACCCTCCTCATGTTTTAGAAAGTTTTGTGTGTTTCCAAATTTTAAATGGCAAATTTATTTTACAAAGGTTATCACATTATTTTACAGTGTACACTGTTTTTGATATGTAGCACTATAATTTGTTTTAATGACTGAATTCAATTTAATTAAACAGTTAATTTTGAATTGTTTTTTTTTTCTCAGCTTCTGGGGATCATTACATTCTGTGTGGTGCTGTATTTCTATAAACAGTGGAATTCTAACTACCTCGTCCTGATTCTGCTGCTGGTGGCGCTACTTGGTAGTACAATAACTTGACATATGTTGTTTGTAGATCCCATCATTTGCATGCATTATTACTCAGAGTACTTTTTTAAGTAGCTCTCTTGACAAGGAAGTAATGCACAGATAAACGAGTCATTGTCTCTTTGGTCTTCAGAAATGGCGCTGACCTTTCTCTTGACCTTTGCCCTTGCCCTTTTAGGTTCAGTGACTGTAATCACAGTGAAGGCGGTTTCAGGAATGATTGTTCTCAGCATCTTGGGTCCTCTACAGTTGTCCTATCCCATTTTCTATGTCATGTTCGTCTGCATGGTGGCAACGATTGTCTTTCAAGCATCGTAAGTTCTGCTGTTTTTGTGTTGATGCTCTGTTGTAGGACAGTGAGCTTGAAGTGGAATGCTGTATGTTTTTATCTGACCTGTCTTTCTTTATTAGATTTTTAGCACAGGCGTCTCACCTGTATGATTCCTCTCTCATCGCCTGTGTGAATTACATTTTCTGCACTGCATTTGCTATTGTGGCAGGTAGGACTAAGTCAGTTCTCTATCTCTGTCTCTAATAAGATGACAGGGTTGTCTTCATTCTGTATCAGTGGTCCATTCTCGTTCTGTTTCTTTTGAAACAGGGGCCATATTTTATGAGGAGTTTAACCACGAAGATGTTCTGGACATATGCATGTTTCTTTTGGGGTAGGTTTTGTCTAAGTACAATCACTACCGTTAAACAGTTTGGGTGAGATGAGGTAAACAGATGTCACTCATGTTCACTAAGACTGCATTTATTTGATCAAAAATACAGTAAAACTATAATATTGTGAAATATTTTAATGTTTTAAATTTTAGGATGTAATTTATTCCTGTTATAGGAAAACTGAAAGTCTTCAGTGTCACATGATCCTTCAGAAATCCTTCTAATATGAATTGGTGCTCAAGAAACATTGCTTACTGTTGTCAATCTTAAAGAAAAACACATGCTGCTTAATATTTTTGTAGAAGAAAAAAATCTTAATTTTGATCAATGTAATGCATCCTTTGAATGGCAGTATATGACATCTACAAAATGTAATAATTTGTAAAAATGATGAATTCTGAAAAAAATCCATGTTTATATTCATTGACAGCCATAAATGCTCACTGTGCTACTTTTATGTGACTATTATATAATACTGTACTGTACTCTGTGGATACTTTGTAACACATCCGTGTGAGGAAGAGAACTATTTGGCCATGAAATTCCACACAAGTTTGTTTTGTAGCAGTGACTAACAGACTAGCAGAGTGGCCCTTATAATCCAAGATTTGTTAACTTGTGTCTTTTTAATATTCCTGCAGATGTGCTTTGTGCTTTCTTGGAGTGTTCCTGATCACTAAAAACAAGAGGAGGGCCAAAGCCTTTGAGCCATATGTCACTATGGACATGGCAAAAGGTATGATTTGTCTTTTCTGACATCAAACCAATCCATTAATCATGCTATTAGATTACACATTGCTTGTCTTTTCTGTCAACACAGGCATTCCAACCATTCACAACAAAGGCTGGGCTGTGCAGCCCGATTATAACGGCTCTTTTTCATACGGAGCGCTGGAGAACAATGATAGTGTGGCTCCTGTGACTCTACCAGTGGACCAAGAGCTGTCTGTCTCTCCCAGTCCTGTTAGCCCGTACCAAACATCAGAACTGAAAAAAGACTGAAAAATGTGTCTGAAGTGCAATTAAGACTGGTTTTACTTGAGAAATGCTACTGTGTGTTGAAGCATTACTGAGTTGCTTATTCACAGAGCACAGTTCCAGAATATTGGGTCATTCTCAAACTTTTTCTTGTCTCATCCTGAGCCGGAGAACCAAGCTAAAAGAGCCTTACTGTATGGTAGAATGCAAATAAGATCTTTAATTGGTGGCGTTGATTTTAACCTGAGAGACTGGCATCTTATCTTTGTATGATACTCGTATCTGTATTCATACATGTGCTGACTGACATCATGATTACTCCCGGTCTCCTATCAAAGTTGCAAAAAGCTAATAATATTAACCCGAAGGCCTAAAAATACCTCAGAAAATTTGGATTCTGCTACTGCTTTGTACCAGGGATACTACAGGCAGTCCTGCTTTATCCACCAAAGGCCAAAGACTAATGTAGATTGCACAGTTCCTGACTATATTTGGTACTGGCTCAAATTACTGTATTCTCAAACTTATAAGCACTGTTCTCTCATTTTCCATTCCTATGTCTTCAGGACTTAATGTCTGCTGTGCCTGTTATTTATTCTCTGTGCTTGTCTGAAGCATACCAAATAGACATTTCTATAAAAATCTGCATGTTTGTAGGGACTTCATTGGATATCAGACCTCTGCTGGTGATTGAAATGTACAGAGCCCTTCTGTAAAACTTTAAGAAACACTGGCTGATATCTTACCATACAAACCATTGCTTAGCACAATGTGGTAAAATATTTTGTTGTTGTTTTGGTGTCTTTAAGCACAAATAATCATTAATTCTGTATTTTATTATACCATTGACAGACACCCTTGTTAAAAAATAATGGCAAACATGACTGGTTATGTTTAAGTGCAATTATGGTGATGTCAGCTAATGATAAGGAATTTTCTTTTTCTTTTTTTTTACTTAATGTTGTTCATGTTATTACAACCATTCCACAGGGACAATCAGTATGCCTTTAATAATAAATAACATAAAATGATTAAGCTTCAGTCAGCATTCTGTTGTGAGTTAGCACAGTGGTATAAATCCTGTTGAACCAATAATACACACCATATAATAACTGCTTGTTTTTTTTTCATCTGTACTAAACATTGTCTACACTAGAACAATGTTTAAACAGGAAGTTTAAAGCTGACCAATATGTATTAAAGCCTTAAATCTCAGCCATATTGCTGTGGACTTCTGTATAATTGTAGTATCACATCTACAGACTTCAGTTTGAATTTGCAAAGCAACCTTTGTGTATTTAAGAATATTGTTGTTTCAATTGTTGTCTGTGTATCATCATATCTGTATTATTAAGGAGCCATATATGTACAGTACAGACTGTGTGCCTGTGTATGTCAAGATAGCAACAGGCGGTCAAATTAATTATTAGTGGTCTCGACTGCCGGTGAGCATATCTTTATATTATACACAGATACTGTAATGACCATTTTGACAGTAATTTTGACATACCGTTATATGAAGGAAGCAGTTGCATTACATTTTTTATTATTGCAAACGTTCAAAGTGAGTCAATTCGTGTAAAAATGAATGTGTCAAAGATAATCCATAACGCATTCTGATGTGATACATCAAACAGGGCGGGCCGAGTCCGCTAGCCACACGTCATCAATCCCTGCTGTCAATCTTCCGCGAACTCGAATCCCATTGGCTGATTATGAGATAAAGCTGAATATAATTGGTCATCCCTCACTGTCGCTTGTCGTTCTGACAGCATACGAAGAATTTACTGTTTATATGAAAGGACGCATTTCTAGTAGAGATTAGTACTATTACATTATTGTATGAAAGTTTATGTGCCTCGGATTTTAAAGTGAATGGACTCTTGCCCCGGGCATCAATTTCGAATCAGTTGCAAAGGTAACTGGTAAGTCATCTTATAAAACTTACATTACGTTATCATGCTATTATATCTGACTCTGATGGACTTGCTTTGAAATTTACGCAAAAATAAAAGTGGCAGAACTAATAGACTAACATAGATGTGTACTGCCAATTATGTTGCCAATGCCATCTTGATAGTTTACGCATGCTAACGTTAATCGGTTTGTTATGAAATGTATAGCAGCAGCGATGTTTGTTTTTAAACCAGAAATATTAATATTTTGTATCGTCATGAATATACATTCAGCACCACGCGGACACACTTTCTATTTTAGAGAGACGCTTATAATAAGATTACACCTATTATGTACACACACTGTACTCGTGTAAAAGCCACTGGATGGCGCTGTAACACACAGAGAGAGACATCTGAGTAGTCTAGCTAGCTGATGAAAGTTCAAGCCGGTTAAATAACTTTCTTTCGTTCTCTGTTGAAAACAAAATTAGTTATTATTAGTTTATTTATGAAAGTAAATAATGACCAGCTGTTAAGCAGCATAAAAGGGAAAAATACTACATTGGTCAAAGCATTAACAATGAAAGTGTAATACAGTTTTGTTTTTTCATATGTTAGATTGTGTCCTCTCTTTTAAAAAATGAATTAATTAAAAATAATCACTGTTATGTACTTGATTTACCATGATTTATCAGAAACACAGCCAAAATGTCATTCAGTGTATCAATAGTAAGGTAATCTAGTCAGACACAGTAGACCAAGAAGCATTAGAAGGCATTAAAAGAGTGTATTTAATGATCACAGTGCAGCCCCTGAAATCTTATTAATTGTCATTTTAAATATTTGCCATTATCCTTCAAACCACTAGGTTTTACCCATTTGTCAGCAAAATAATAATGACCCACATTACTTGTGTGCTTAAAATGGAAATAAATATAGAGCAGTCTTTTCCACTATCAACAAGTAAACAATACTGTAATGTTTTTAATTAGATTATATATTGTTTGTTATTATTCTCCTATGCCTTTTTTAACGCATTATTTAAAAATAATACAATGTAGTCATATTTTTGTATATATTTAATGTATTACTACAAACTGTTGTTTGACTCATACTGCTATTAATAGTCTTCCAGTTAGATTATTAGTCATCAGCTCCTTAGTAAAGGCTGCAAGGGTGTTGACGTAGAAACCAGCTCACTCATAGATCAATGGAAAATCTGTTTTTATGGCGTTTTTGTTTCTAAACGCCATAAAACTTCATATTTCTAATAATAATAACAATAGGCTTTTGTGTTAATCAGGGACAGTATATACAAATAATGGATGTAGTACAAAGCATTACATTGAAATATAAAAAAATAAATAAATTAATAAAATAAATCTATATATAAAATGTCACAATTCCAACCTCTCTGAGCAATGAACCACACTTTTTGGCCACCTGGTGGTGATTTTGTGAATGGGTTTCACATTTCCACAACATATAATGTCATCCACTATTATTTTTTTCTCTTTCTTTTTTATCACAAAATAATTTGTTTGGATGCCACGAGTCGGTTTTAATGACTGCAAAAATAAATAAATGATCCACCCCCCTTCAGTTCGATCACCAGTTTTGCCTATACTGAAAAGCAAACCATTTTTTTTAAAAACGTATATCCTTGATTGCCATAACATTTTTTAATGCTGTCTCCTGCCAGGGCAGTGGAATGATGCGTGAGGGTGGGAAATTGTGGAGCAACAGCTCAGAGGGTCACAGCAGTGATCCCGAAGAGGATGAAGAAGAAGAGATGGCGTTTGGCGAGACTGATGAAGACTCTGAAGAGATGATGGACTTGAGTGATCTCCCTACAGCTCTGTTTGCCTGCAGTGTGCATGAGGCTGTGTTTGAGGAGGACAGGCAGAGGGTAAGAACTAATATTTTTTTCTGCATAGTTAAAAATGATAAGCACTCATATCTGCTTATATAATGGTTTACCCAAAAATTAAAATTCTGTTACCATTTACCTGAAAGGTGTCTCAAGTGTTTTTTGGCCTCACTTTGAATGTCATTGTAGTTTTGGGCCTCACTGACATTGTACGGGCAACAACAGTCCCTACAATAAAACAAAATTCCCAAGGTTTAAAACAGTGTTCATTTTTGAGTGAACTGTTTCTTTAAGGGTCTATCTGAGCTGGAGCTGAGGCATTGTGGGATGGCTTTCTCTTCTCTACAACACACTCAGTTCCTCAGGCCTTGAGTGCTTGCTAGGTCTCTTTATCTTTTTCAGCAAACTCTAGTTTTCCAAATCTTTAACCTACATTCTGAAGCCAGCACTTTAAGGCCCAGAGGACACCATCTGACGTTAATACTGCGTTTCCTCAGCGTTCATGGAATATTTTTGCTGCCTGTTGAAGCTGTAACCTCTTACCCGAGGAGCGGCAAGGACTGAGAAGAGCTTTTACTTCCCCTGTGGTAGTAGAGATAAGCAGAGATGTGATTTCTCTGCAGAGAGAAAGAGAGAGAAACACAGAGTCACTCAGGTCACTGGCTGAAAATAGAGCAGACCTGCTTCCTTCTGAGCACCTCTTGTGCTTCTCTGAAAACATTAAACCTGAATATGTAATTGTTGTATTGTGAACACAAATGAAGCAGTAGAACTAAAACCCCTTTCCTTATTTTCAGCTTGGTCTCATCTTGTTCTTCTTTAAGGCATCATATGTATCTTTAATTATTTTTTCTCTGAGGTCCACTTTTAATATGAGTCAGGGTTTTTATTTTTTGGTGTAGTTTGTTAGACTGCTTATTTCATTATGTTGAAGTGATCTGTACAAACCTGTTTTCTGTCAAAAAGGAGGATTTTAATTGACCTCTTCACATTTTTCTCTTCAGAAATAATAATAGTTTCGCCCCTACATTTCCCTGCATTCTTGCCCAGACAACTTGAAATTTTCCTGAAATTCAAGAATTTTTGGAAAATTAATGAGTTTTGTTTTTCCACAAATTAGTCTCTTTTTTGTTTACCAAAGCTGAATTTATTAAAAACAGTAATAATGTGAAATATTATTGCAATTAGAAATATCATAACTGTTTTCTATAATATGTTTTTAAATATGTAAATTATTCATGTGATGGCAAAGTTCAGCAGGAGTTATTTTATTATCCCAATTTACTGCTAGAGAAACATTTCTTATTATCACAGTTTTACAGAACAGCATTTATTTGAAATATTAATCTTAACAATATAAATGTCTTTACTGTCACTCACAATTAATTGAATGCATTCCTGTTAAATAAAAGTATTAATTTTTTTTTTTTAATCATACTAACCCAAAACAGTAGGTCAACATGTATTTATTCATTCATATTTATTTATTCTATTGCTTTCAACCATCAAACGTGATTAATCGCATCCAAAATATTTTTTTTTCTTTTTACATAATATATGTTTATACTGTGTATTTTTTATCCCTATATATAAATAAAAACCCATGCATGCATATTTTTAAGTAAAATGTTATGTTTATATATTAAATATATTTATATAAAATATAGGAATATGAATATATAAATGTATAAACGTAAATATTTTCCAGATTTACACTGTATGTGTGTTTATTTACAGTATGTAATAAATATGCACAGTACACATACATATATAAAGTAAACAAACACTTTTATTTTCGATGCAATTAATCACGATTAATTGTTTGACAGCACTAATTTTAGATTTTGCCCCATGCAGAAACTTGCTTCTAGCTCATGTTCACATCCAGCCTGCAAAAATGTCACATTAAAAAATAATTTTTTGTAACAATGTAAAGGCCTTTTTTAATTAAATTATCATTTTTTCTTAATCTCTTTTTGACTTCTGGTTTTTAAATGGTAGCATAAATAAATGATCATTAGCATATATTCTGTTAAGATTCCTGTTAGGTTGCCACACAAACCTCCCTTCAATGTTCTTGGAATGTCAGTACAGGTTACCGACATGTTTCTAGAATGTTATGGTTCTTTAAAAAACTACCAAACAGGAACCATATACTTAGATGTATTCCAAGTGATGGTATTTTTCACAGCCATTTGATAAGTTTTCATAGTGCAATTAGTTTTTTGCTTTTTAATAATATTGGTGGTAATAATCGCTGGTAATATTGCTTCACACTACTATGCATTTATGACCTGTCAATGAGTACAGCTAAGGCTTGGAAAACATTGCAGAGTGTTTGCTATCATTACCATTAAGAGCATGACTTACATCTCTGTTATTGTGTGTGTGTGTGTGTGTGCTTTATCACTGTGAATGTTGGTGCAGTTTGTGTGTTTGAGTATATTTGGGTCATCATCCTGAGGGTAAAAAAGATGGATATAACAGTAAGGGCTAGAGGTTACCCATAATGCCTTTCACTCCCTGACCCTGCATACTGCCCTGTCTTGTACTAATGAGTGCAGTTATCCAGAGCATCCATAAAGGTGCTGCGAGTGACAGTGAAATGCTATTTTGACAATCACTTTGTAACATTTATCTTGTGACGGCCATTCAAAATCACATGTTTGTCCTGTCAAAACACCAAACAGTTGAAGTGAATGTATTGTACGCATCCCTGAGGACTAAAAAGGGCTCTGTTTGAAAAACACAGAAATGCTCTTACGTTTCTGCTCTTGAGATACACTGAGTGTGATTTGTTTCTTTGAGTGGAGCTGGGAGCATCTTTGTGGGCAAACAGCTGGCCATTATTTCTGCTTTAGAAACTGGAGCTCTCACAACCCCCCCCCAAACCCTGAAAATCTCATTTACTTTGTGTGAGTGGCACGAGAGAAGCTCTCTTTCCCTCCTTTCCTTTCGCTCTCTGACACACATGCACACACACAAATACACACTTCATAAGTCTTTCATTTGGTTGTGTCTGGCAGCCTGGCGATGTTGTTTCATTAAGACTGTTGCCCTGCTTTGGTGGCACGTGCCTCAACCCCTCCTCCCCACTCTGTTCACTGAGCTGTATCAGGGTCAAAGTCCTGTCTGCCTGCGCCAGCGCCGAGACACTTCAGATAGGAGAAACAGATAGGAAACAGTGGATCTGAGCCATGTATCCTTAAATTAGAGTCTATAAATAGTCCCTTTATAAACTCACCCAAGAGATCAGGCTGTTGGGAATGATGGATTTGATGTGTGATATGTAAAGGATAATTTACATTCAACAGTCATACTGAATCACCCTGGGGTTTGTGATTATCTTGTGCTCACCAGGGCTGCATTTAAAATACAGTTAAATCAATAATATAGTGAAACATTATTGCAATTTAAAATAACTGATTTCTGTTTTAATATATTTTGAAATGTAATTTATTCATGTTATACTTTGGGTGAATTTTTAGCAGGCACATGCAGCGCCACATAAATCTTCAGATTTGCTGCTCGGGAAACATTTCGGTAACTAAGTCCATATTTATAATCCATTATAAGGTTTTTATAAGGCATTATAATGAATAATGCGTAATGCATTAGAAATAACTTATAACTTATATGTTGCATCATCTCATGAATATTCATAAAAACTGTTAATAATATTTACTTATTATTAAGAGTATTCATCGAGAGGCTTCATTGAAAGTGTTACCAACATTTTAATGTTGTGCTGCTTATTTTAATTATTATTATTATTATTATTTTTGTGCGTGTGGAAGCCATGATACATTTGTTTCAGCTAATACAGTATCCAGTGTTTGTTCCAATGTTAGAAAACACATTTTTGCTTTTTTTATCATGTTAATAGCTTTATTTGTTAAACTATTAACATAGTTTAATTGCTATGTTAATTTAATTTTGTGTAATAAAACATTTTGCTACGGTGTTGGGTCAGTATTTGATGTCCAATGAAAAATCTGGGTCCTGAAGCAAAGCTACTTCCTTAAATGACACAACCACACATTATTTATTATATAATAAGGTCATAAATAGATATACTGCATTGCTCATTTCAGAGCTGTGGTGAGCGGTCCATAGAACTGCTGCAGACCCGTGGCTGAAAAAGAATTGCGATGAGGATAATGAGAATATTATGCTGTTATTATTCAGGACAGGTTGTGGCTCATTTACATAGGTGACATTTTGGTGTTGTGTATAAACAAGTCCCACTGGGAAAAACATAGATAAATCTGCAATAGATCTAACTCAGTAATTGCTAAATGCACAATACCTTGCACACAGCATCTGATCTGTTTTGTATTATGTTTTTAACTTTTGTTTTATTATTTTTCTTTTCAATTATCTTTTTTTTCTGTTGATATCTCAGCTTGTCTGTCATATTAACGACCTGACTTGCAGCTTTTCTTTATCTCTGCCTCTTCTGCCTCATATCTGCTGCATCACCTTCTACTCCTCATATAGCTGCCTGCACTCTCCTGCACCTGAACTCACTCTCTCTCTCTATCTCTCTCATGTCTTTCTAAATCTCTCTCTCTCTCATTCTTCTCTTTGTGATATAAATAGCTTGCCCTAGTTTGTGATAGCTGCAGTGGTGCCAGGGGCTGGTACGGCATGGTACGTTCATGCGCGAGGCAGACTGGCAGTCTTTACACATGCACATTTGTAAGTCATAATGATGGTGCAGTGTCTCTGCAGTGCTGTGTGCATGTTCGTCTGTGTATAACGAGACTAACCCTGTTAAGCATGGTCTCTTGCACAGATAGTCTTGCAGAATCATCCTTCACTTTACTTTCATAATGTTCGAAGTGTTTGAAGTATGGAAGAGTTTTATTTTGATTGGTGTGATTGAATAATAACAATGCACAAATTTAGGGGCACTATAAAAATAAAATTAGAAAAGAGAAAAGGTACTGGTATTTTTCTTTTAAAACACAACACAATGCAATGTCAAAATGTAGTGCGGAAAATAACCCACATTGGGCCTTATTTTTACTCACTTTTTGTAGAGTGGGCAGTCCATTGTAAACAGCTTACTGTAAAAGAAAAAGTATATTTAATTAACTGAAGTAATAAAGAATATCTATCAAATCTGTTATAAATAGAAAGAGAGAGAGATCACAAAAATCTTTTCCACAAACTGAGGGAATAAATGTGTTATATATTATATTCCCTCAGTTTGTGATATGAACATCTTTTACACAAGTAAATGATACAGTATATATATCATAATCTGTTATGACACAAGTTATGTTTACATTGTCTTAGCGTAATTAACAAGCAGGCATACCGTTGTAATTGTTTCCTTCGAAAAAATTGACTTTTGTTTATGGGCATATGAACAAAACTTATTTTTGCAGTAATTTAAACCTTTAAAACACTGTTAGACATATTACCACATAATACACAGAATTAACTCAATTATCTCAACCTGAGTTTGACTTCCTTAAAAGAGATTATGCTGTGAATTAGTGTATCAGTTCCCCACCTGTAATTCTCATCAATTATTTATTAATTTATGTTTGTGGTCCTTCTGCAGTATTCTCAGGTAATTTTATACATTAGGAATTTATGACATGTTTCCCCTCTTTTACTACAAGCTTTGTCACCTGGAACTGTTTCCTTCACTGTTAGTCAATCAGAGGAGCAGGACGACAATGACGGCATCGTTTGTTGGGAGAACCGAGCCGTTCTGCAGCGTTCTGCGTTCACTTCTTTGAGGAGCGCGTGCACATCAGAATGGACAATCAAACGAAGAAGGTGCTGACGTCAATGTGGCGGCTGAGCTCTCTGATTGGCCAGAGCTGATGAACCTGAGCAGCCTTAGAGCGCTCGCAGAGCAGCATCTCAGTCAGAGACAGCCAGAGAGTTAGTCACTCACCAACACTCAAAAGACTTTCAGTCTCAAAGAGACGCACGAAAGAGGAAGACGAGCGAAAAAGAAAAGAAGCATAGGGAATAAAATACCAAATTTCTTTATTTATCTGTTTACAAGCTGCGAAAGAGGAAATGCCATCGATAAACATGAAATTGGAGATGTTGACGCTCATCGCCTGCGATGTAGACACGGAGGTGTTTACATCCGACAAAATGCAGGTACTGCAAGTTTATCTGTTAATATGAAAAATAGTAAAAAAAAAAAAAAAAATAGTAAATGCATGCTGTGAACGGGGAGGAACGCTTTCACGGCATGCGCGCGGTCTGTGTGACGTTGCACGCCGCCAGTTCATTGTTTCTCATCGCTGGAATTTTTCTCAATGAATCCGCAGTTCACATTAACATTCTGCTGCATGCGCACCGATGGCGTCAATGCTCTGAACGACCTCGATGCGGAGCAGCTCCAGACGGGCTGCGCCATGCCGTTTGAATGGGATGAGGCAGCTGGTGTGCACACTTAAGTTGCATTACATTAAGGCATAGTTCAAAACATAAATGGAAATTCTGTAATCGTTCACTCACCTTCATGTCCTTCCAAACCCTTGTTGTCATTTCTGTGGAGCAAAATGAGAGCCGATTCACTTTCATTCTATGCCCAAAAACTGTCAGTTAATCACATTATTCTATTATTTGCCTTTTCATCTTTTGTGTGTGTGTGATCTATACCCTTTAGGTATACCAATTATTTTATATCCTGCTTTAGACGCAGTTGCTCCTGCACACACATACTCACCTTTGCCTTTTGCAGGTATGTCAGGTAGAACTGCATGCTTCCACCTATCATACAGCGATAATCGATGACAAGGCTTAGTTTGCCTTGTAATTGGTTATACTGCTTTATTTTAAATCGCATTGAAGTATTGGTTCAAATTCCTCATTTGAAATTAGTCCAAAAGTAGGGTACCCAGACATACACTTTTGTGTGTGCAGAGCCAGTGCAGTTTTCTGCAGTGTGCAGCGTTGAAAATGCACAGATGCATTTTAATGTCAATAATTGTAGATTTAAAATTTCTTGTACACCTTTAAACATTTGTCTCGCTTAAATAACAACTACACAAGTTTTTGCATGGAAATGCATGCATGCGTTTGTGACAGTTGCTCAAATGAGTGTCACAAGAAACAGGTGATACTACAATTACAAGGAAAAAGTGGCATTAAGCATGTGGTGTCAAAATGTCAATCTAGTTTATGTGTTTTCTATGTTTGGTCAGTGCTTCTGTGCCGTAAACTGCAAATAGAGAGGCAGGCAGTCAGACAGACAGGTGTCTCTGTGCGGCTACAGCAGACTGCAGTGGCTCTGCTTTGCCTGCAGTGTCCTGCGCTGAACGAAAAACGGCCGGAGAGGAAGAAAGACAACTTAAGATTTATGAAGAAAGTCTATGTCTGGAAATTTCAGTTAGTATATGTGTGTGTATTGCATCCATTCTGGGTTTTTGGCTCGGTTTGAGAACACAAGAGATTATAAGATGCAGCACGTGGGCAACAGACACTGATTATACTGATCTCTGCACAACAGTTTGGTTTTGTTTTTTACTTTTTCTTTTTTATCCACCGCTTAAACGTTTATTCATTCACTCTCTGCTCTGGTTGTCTGACTGCAGGATGGGAGCATTGAAAGTTCACTAGTTTACTAGTTTATAAATAAATCCATAAGGCAGTTCACAACGAGTCATCTTTAACTGGTTTCTTTAATGGATAAATTAAGGAATTCTTTAGGGTACGTGTTGCTTCTACATTAGATATTATGATGGATATGTATATAGCCTGTTAACTGTTCATCAATGTTTATCAGACTTGTTAGAGCAACTGGGATCTGAGCGCACTCACTGGAACAGGTGTAGCCTACAGTGGGCGTGTGTGTTCAATGGAAAATGATGTGCTATGGAAAATATGCAGACATCAGCACATTCAATCTGAAGGTTATAGGCAGGACTCGCAACATTCACACATAAGCACACACATGCAGAAGCTTTCTAAATGGTTTACACATTGATGGCATGTTTGTTGATGCCATAAACACATGGCTTTTAAAGTTTGACCGGATGCGTGTTTGTATTTTAATTCGCACTGATTCCTATAACAAGAAGTAAATGTACATTTTTACTTTTACACTATTGTACTTTTTGTTATTGAATGATGGTTGTGTGATTAAGTGGAAGGAATTTAAGAGTTCTGGAGTGACAGTTCTACTCCATTTGCCCCTGAGCAAAGCATGAGAGACTTTTCTTACATTTGGAGTGATGTAAATCCCTTTGCAAGAAAGTCAATAACAACTAGTAATGGTAGGTCTTTCAACTGATGTCTTTTCAGCTTAAAAGAAAAGAATATTAGCTAGAGTAATTCGCAAGCAGCAGATCTTAGGAAGAGATGTATTTCTAATATAAGGGCTATTAAATAAGTCAGCAGGATGATCTTAATTTTATTTTGCCTTGTAAAAAACAATTCATCTATAAAGAGCATTTTGTTAATTGATAAATTAGAAGTTTTTAGTAGGATAAAATCAAGATAACATCAGGATGATAATTAATTTATTATAAAATTAATTAATTTAAAAAAAATTGCCTGATTAAACAACAAAGTTCTTGAAATGTGAAAAATAAATATACTAAAATGTGTTTGCTATATATTTCTTTCATACTGTTTACAACAATACATTTACAAATTTATCTTTACATATACCCTGTAATTGTACTTTTAGTACTAAGCTGGTATAATTAAAGTCGACTAATTGGGACTAATTTTCAATGCACATAAGATTAATTATATGAATTTGTGTGTGTGTGGTTTATGAGGACACAAATTTGCGTAATGACATGGGTATGACATAAGTATTACAATATGAAGGTGATTTATGAGGACATTTTCAGTGATCCCGTAATTCAAAAGGCTTAAAAAAAACATACTAAATGGTGTTTTTTTGAAAATCTAAAAATGCACACATTTTCCTGTTAGGTGTAGGTTTAGGTGTAGGGTCAGTGTAAGGCAATACCACATACAGTCCAATAAAAACCATTACACGTATGGAGAGTCCCCATACACCACAAAAACCAACATGTGACTGTGTGTGCAAAAAATAATGAAAGTGACTGTAAAACAATAACAGCAGTTAAAACAAGGTCAGTATGTGTGTATCAAGGTCATTGAGTGTTTTCATTTATCGGATCATTTGACCTGTTTTAGATTTTTATAAGCAGTCAAGGTTAATTGAAGTTGTAAAATTTCATGTGTTATCCTCCAAAAATATAGGCTACCAGTATTTATGAGTGAAGATACAAAAAACAAACAAACGAACAAAAATCAACATTAAAACATTTGAAAATAATGCTTAAGATGCATACACTTCAAATAGTCTATTCAATGATAGGAAATAGGAGCATTTTTCAAAGATTTAGACTTGAGACAAACTATAGTCAAATGCCAATATTCTCAAATTGTTAAATAACTGCCTGAATAATCGACACTGCAGATATCTCTGTCTGGAGTAAATGTCACAACAAATAGCACATTAGCTACAGCAGTGACTGACGGGTAAGCATAGGTAAGCACTGAAGGTAGCATAGGACTGAAGCACACCTGGATCAGGTTCTACTCAGGTTAGGTAACAGGATCTGAGCTTTGGCGGGTGGGGAGGCTAAAGCCTGCAGCCTGAAATATAGGCCTGCAACAGCCATGCAAGGACCATATCTCTCTCTCTCTCTCACTTTTTCTCTCTCTCTTTGCTCATCTTAGATGGACTGATAGATGGATGAAACAGAAAGATGGATGGAGGAGGGAGGTTAGATACATCTGTAACCCAAGAGCATAGGCAGAGCTCAGATGTCACTCTGAAAGGTTAAAGGCATTCGTAGGTAATGATGACGTTAGACAAAAGGCTGCTGGCCACCCACTTGTGTCTGTTTTCCTGTGGGTCGGGTTACCAGCAGACACAGCCTGCACATTCTAGTCCTAGCGCTTCAAACAACCTTCCTGAATCCTCAGCACTTGCGGATGACAGATCCAGGAATAAACATCCACTGATGTGGCAACTTCACCAACTAATGTAACTTTGTGGTCAGAGAATTAAGGTGGCACACAGTGTAAATGAGACTTGTACCAGTGTCTTTAAGCTGTATTATAAGTGTTGCTTATATCATATATTGTATAATATTTAATATATGGGCATCCAAGGCTCATCGATAGTAGAATGTCTATGGAGAGACTTTCAGTGATGGGCCTGTGAAGGTGCAGACTGGTAAGAATGCCCATGATGCCCTCTGTCCACGGCCAAAATTTCCTAGAATGTGCACACAAGCAACAGAACTGGGCCAGTGAAAGAAGGATGGCTGGTCAGATGGTCCCCTTCTCTTTACATTGTGCATACTTGAATACACTACGGGAAGATGACAAGCTGATGGAGGGATTGTGATGATCTGGACAATGTTCTTATGGGAAAACCTGTTTCTGACTATGTGGACGTCAGTTTAACACAATCCACCTACCTCAGCTTCATCGCAGTATTGTTCCCTGATGACTGTAGCCTCTTTCAGCATTTTTCTGGGTTTAAAGAAACATAATGAAGAGTTCAAGGTGTTGTCTCAGTCTGTTTAGTCAACAGAGGTTTTTTAGATATCAGAAATTCCGATTAACGGCGTGGAATTCTGGGATGGATATCACTGCGTCCATCTCTGAGCTCTGGAAAATCCCCCAGAGCTTTTTCATCAGCTCTGTCAATTGGATTTGTTTCCTACCATTGATTCTAGTATAAAACCACAAAAGACCTGAGCGATAGCACCAATTTCACCAGAGCCAATCAGGGTGACAGCATTTGTTGTTGTTGTTTAACTCTGTTCTGATAACGCTGAGGGAAAACAGTGCCCTCTGCGTTTACAGCACTTGTGATGAATCGCTTCTGCCACTTACAGAGATTTCCTTTCACAGAAGGTCAGGGATCAGCTTCTTTTGTGCAAAACTGTTCTGTGCCTGGCGAGTTGGCACCTCGGCTGCTTGGATGAATGACTCATGTGTGACATTATGATAACATTTAGATTTTGTGTTCTGGGTTGGTCCTCCTGTTTCCAGACTCTGTTTTGGACAAAGACTTGATTTAAGACAGCAAAAGTTCACTCATTATTTACTGACAGGCCGAACAATGAGCAACTGAATTACAGGAAACCAGATGCGATATGGTCTTTATGGGCACATGCAATGAAATTTATGCATCTGTCGAGTTTTCTAAATATGTTTTTTGTCTATATTTCGGAATTTGTAGTGGTAATACAGTTTCTTTGAATCTGCTCCAGTCTCTATCACCCAAGGGCTTTTTGATTGGCGGCTAGTCGTCAGGGTTGTGTAACATCAGCAGGGTAATTAAAAACATCTCCCACTCGTTTAACGGATTAATCTTCTTAATTATTTATGGTTCTATTCTCAGCCCAAAATCTTGCTACCCGTCCCAGTGCACCAAATGCCCCAGATTCTTTGGTCATACTCACTTTTTAATAGCTTTTTGTATTGAGTACATTTGTGGAGTTTGTCCTAAAGTCACTTTCTGAGACGGTAGTATGAGGACAAGAAGATAAGTATACTACCAGCCTTGTAGTGTATAGAGCTGGTGATCAAATTCTCATGATATTTACAATAATTTATCTGACAATATTTATTCAAATATGCAGTCTCTTAACTAGTTAACCATATTCAACCATATTTATAAAATGCTGCCGTTTATCATTTTGAATGACTATACAGGAGAAAATATTGCTGAGTGTCTGGCGTGCTACAAATAATGAATATATATAATACAGCAACCTGATCAGTAAAGAGCTTGAGCAACACATTACTGTCAGACACCATTTGTGTTTCGCTATAAAACTGAAAGCTGAGACTTTGTTTTAAAAGTACTAAAGGGACAAATCTTATTGCTATTGGGTGGCACACTATAACAAATCCAATGGAAGACATAAAATATTTCCAAACATATTGTCCCGTGAATATTACACATGATATCATTTCTGCTAATAATCCCACATAAATGTCTTTGTAGTTTATTAATAAGGGTAAAATAAGAAAGCTACAGCCCCCCCTAAAAGGAATGTCGACTGAGTGTGTGAGCTGATGTTAAGATCAAACGTTGTTCTTGTCCTGTCTTTTAATAAATATCATATTCTTGATATTAAGCAGTTTCCGCAAGTTCTTAGATCTCATCCCAGTAAACTGTAGCGGCCGCTCGGACGCAACAATATTCAAATATGCCTAAATTCCGGTAGCCTTCTCTCAATCCAGGTCATTTGCAAGTGCACTATACTAAATATTATATTTCTACTTTATTCTCGTAGTATTTCAAATTTAATCTTGTAATATTAAGACTCTATTCTCGTAATATTACGACTTTAATCTTTAATATTCAAATATTTATTTTTTAAACAAATATATAATGTTTTTGAGAATTATAAAGATAAAAGGAATTAACTGCATTGAAAATACACCAGTCGCATTACATGTTGTTTCTAAAACTGCTCAATTTTTCACTGCTTCACCATTCTTTAATGAATGCAACACGAGCAGATATAAGTGAATCCAGTTATCTAGACACAACTGTGCCATGTTTGACAGACAGAAAAAATTTATGTGTATTGGAAACAATTTAATAGATTACAGTCAGATGCACCACAATCGGTCTCTACTGACTCTCTCAAATGATACTATCTGCAAGTTTCTCCGGCACTTCTTTTTAGAGGCGTTTACTTCTAATAGGCTTTTAGAGGCTTATTATTTAGATTGTCTCCAAATATTTCATCAACAATTTCTACAGGATAGTGGGTACTGATATTAAGCTTTTATTTGGTTGCATTCAAATTTAAAAAGCTAAATAAATAAATGAATTAGATGGTTATTTTAATGAATTGATACAAAATCAGAGCTCCTGCTATGGGGTGTTTTTCTTTTTCCAGATTGCAGTTTTCCATTAGTAGTTGTAAATATTTCTCTCTGCCCTCCATTAAAGCTGACCACAATGATCTCATGTGTTTGCCACCTGCTTAGCTTTCCAGGCAGGTAAAAGGTGTATAATGCATGTGATTGGCAGAGGTGTGAAATGAGCCAACACACTCACACACACACCTGTGATGTTGCATAACAGAGTTACACAGGCCTTACATCACAGCAGTGTCCTGAACACTTATCTGCAGTGCTGCTTTGAAAAGGGGCCTGTTTCCTGCCTGTGAAATGTTGGTATCAGGTTAAATAATGAGCTTTTATTTACTGGATGCTGATGTGAGCTTTGAAGTTTCAATGTAGTGCCTGTCCAGCAACACACAGAGAGAAAACCTCAGCTGTTCTCTTTTGATGCTGGGCCATCATGATAGAATAGGTAACACTTTTTTTTTAGAGTCTCTTAACCAGTGTCTGCATATTACTAAAATATTAGTCATTTATTAGTACTAATTAAGCACAAATTAATGCATTATTCTGCATGACCTTCTTTTACATTCGTAATTCTATCTAATACATAAATGTAACAAATATTAATAGGTAGTAATCTAAGAATTTATTGAGGGAAAAGTTGTAACTAATATTGAATAAGTGTTCCTTATTTTAAAATGTGACCATACAATCATATATTTATGTATTTTATACATAATGTTTTACAGAAATTGCAGTAGTGATGGTCAACATATCAATACCATACAAATAAATTATTTAAAAACAAAAAATTAAAAAAAATTAAGTTTACGGTTAAAACGGGCAGCTGTGGTTTCTGGAGTTCTACTGAAAAAAAATACGGTAACAATGTTTTAGATTTTACGGTTTAAAAACTACATTAACAGTTAAATACTGTAATTTCATTGACTGATATAATGTTAAAGCACCAACCTAAAGTATTTGTTATACACTGATAAACATCAAAAGCAGGTAGTGATGGAAAAGCCACTTGATGAACCAAAGCCCATCACATGTAGCTTATAAATTAAAACAAATATTAGGTGCTAAGTGTCATTCACACAAACAGTAAACACCATCATGGTGAGACTCGTTAAACTGAAATATGCATCAAACATTAATTTACCAACATTACATGTAACATACAATGCTAATAAACATAACTGATGAGAAAAACTAAAAAGAAACAAGATTTATTTTTAGGCATTTTTTGCCTAAAAGGTGCTCTATGCAATGTTGCAAACACTAGGGGCACAGGATGTGCACCAAAGCAAAAACAAATTTCGGCCAACCAATCGGCAAGAAGAGGTGGGGTTTTTACGCGCATTAAACACCACCTCTTCTTGCCGTTTGGTTGGCCAAAGTTTTTTTTTGTTGTGGTGCACATCCTGTGCCCATAGTGGTTCTTTTGGTATTGCAGTCTCTGTGTTGTCTTTCAATACTGTTTTTTTCCCAATGTATTCAGAGGGTAGACAGTAAGACAATCAAGGGGTGATGCGTACGGTTTGAGATAAAAATGAAATTGAGCTAAAATCCTGCAACATCGCATAGAGCACCTTTAAGTAGGATAGGACAGATCAGTATTGACAGGAAGTGAAGAGGGAGAGAGAGAGAGTGGCGCGGGATCGGGAAAGGTCCTTGAGTCAGGATTTTAACAGTGGACGTCCAAGTGCAACAACACTGTATGTGGGGGCACTGCCCACAAGGCTATCGGCGTCGACGAGACATAGTGATTTTAAAGAAAAAAAACATCAATGTTTTTTCATTGGTTTTTTAATTTTTTTCTACTTTAAAATTTGAAATGCAAGGAATTCTGGGAACGTCAATTTCATTTTTTCCCCTGTAAATTTTACAGCAATTTACCATTTTACATTAATTTTCACCTTTTTTTCTGATAAAATCATGGTCATTTTTTACAGTGTAGTTCATTCATAATCAAATCAATTAATTATTGAATTAAATATGTAAATATTCTTCTAAATATTTATCTTTGGATCATACCATACATTTGAATTTAGCTTTTACTGATTCATCTTTAATATCTTTTTAAAGATAGTATATCATTTTAACATCCACCATAGCATGAAAATAATTATTTTAATATTATCCACCCCTAGCATCAATACTTTTAGTTTTTATTAATTTTGTCAATTCATTTATGCTTTTATATGTTACACATAATTTAATGTAGAAGCAGGTCGTCATGGTATGTGTCCTTATCTCCTTCAATCTGATTTCAGCATCACTAAATTAAAACTACTTTGCACAGGTCAGCGTGTTAATCTTTAATATGTTTCAGTCTTTATTAAAGGAATAGTTCATCCAGAAATGAAGTCAAACCTGTACACTGGGATTTTTAATGACCAGGGTCTGTCAAGCTCTAAAGAATTCACACTAATCCATACACTAATACATTCTACCTTCTTATCTAGCTTAACCAATGATATATCCATAATAAACAAGTTTCCCTTTATTTCATGCAGATTGACGAGCTTAATCAGCTGAGATTTGTTGGTGAATTAAAATGATGGTGTTTGTTAGCTGGTGTTTATTTTACATGCCACACATGCTCTCTCTTACACACACAAACACACAAAGAGCTGGCATGTCATGAAGGCGGATGTCCACTCCTTCCACCCGGGTAGTGTGTAAGTCTACACCACTTGCAGGAAACACTCAGAGCTGTGCATGAATTAGTGATTGGCACATCCCCTCTTGTTACACAGTGTCTAAGTTCAAAACAAACCTCTATGTGTGGGAACAAAAAAACTGAAACACAAACATGCTGCATATTATGGACAACAAAACTTATTATTCTTATTTTCATTTAAATATTAAATTGAAGTCATAGAATTTAAAAGGAATATAGAAATAATACAAATCAGTACATATCAAGCAACACTATATATCTTACATAACAGTTCATTGGCCTAGTCAGTAGTGAATATGGACATTGTGTGGGGTAAATAAATCTAGAAGTTTTTGCAGTGTTCTTGAATGAATCTTTTGTTTATTTTCTCCCTGTCACTGTTCTCTCTTTACTTGCTCCATCAGCACAATAAAGGTCACACTTCATATTTCACCAGCCTCCTTCTTTTCAGAGCCGTCCAAATCAGCACTGATGGGTTCCTGTACTGTGCTTGTGGGGCACAGGAGAGCATGGATCTAGTTTTATGATAACAATGCTATTATTAAACATCAGCAGAATTGTTAAAAGTTTTAAATAGACATGATGATATTTAAAGGTGCCATAGAATGGAAAACTGAATTGACCTTGGCATGGTTGAATAATAACAGTTCAGTACATGGAC
>JAUCMU010000033.1:9726363-9750989 GCA_032275025.1 Enteromius treurensis | reverse complement strand
AATTTAAATCTACAGTAAGTTACTGGCAAACAGCTGCCAGTAATACTGTAATTTCTACAGATTTTTTTAACAGTGTTTGTAAAAATCCAATTAATCAATCAAACCAGATGATGTAAGACTGGCAGCGAGTGACCACTATGGATCAGTTTTGCTTGAACTAGATTGAGGCAGAGGACAATAGAGTCCCTTCTGTAAGTCTCCACTCTCCTCCAGTTGTTTGTGAAAGCTGACACTTAAATGTGTTCTTGTTATATAATGACGCCATCTGAAGAAGAGTGCAAACTGCCAAACATGATAACCCAAAAAATTCCCTCTGGCACATGCTGTATTAGAGACTGTGACCTCACAAACAAGGCAATCTGTTATTTCGAGCATATCTAAAGCAGAAAGTGACTGTCTCACAAAAGGAAGAAAAAAAAAAGAAATAAAAAGAAAGAAGGCAAGAAAGAAAACACTTTTGCTCTTTAAAGTTTACAGGTAACTTGATTCCCGCTGAGGCATAGCCTATTTCACTGCCTGGTCGACTGGAAAACCCATGAGTGAAACTCTATCATGAGATCCCTACAAGAAAGGGAATCCCTTAAAAAAGAACTAATGTCCTCTTTCTTTTATTGACACATTTCTGTTACAAAACAGGTGTGTATGTGTGTGTGTGTGTGTGTGTCAGGGTGGAGGGATGAAACATACCCTTTTTCTGAAGGAAATTGCTTTCGAAAAGAAAGGGTTGCAAAAAACACCAAGGTATGACTCATCTTAATTATGCTGTTCTAGTAACATGTAAACTATTCTTACATTTAACTGCTTTAAATACAATTTTGTCTAATAACTTTAATTCAGAATTAAAATGAATTGGTTAATAACGATAATCAGATTGGAATAGGTAACCACTCTGATGTTCTAGTATCTGCTCAAATCTGTTTGCAATTGAGTGTGCGTTCAGGATGTATTTGAAGGGAATCTGATTGAATATTTAAATGTGGCTGATAAGACATTATCTTTAAACCACATCAGCTCTCTTTCTGGCCCTAGATTTGCATGTGTACAGCACGAGTGCTAATCTTGTAATGATTTTCTACATTCTGTCACACAGAGAAAGTCAATGAGAAATGCGGTGCATGCGTATGTGTGTGTTTAATTAAAGGTGAGTTCTGGCCGAGAGCGGAGTGTGTGAACTGTGTTGTGAATGTGGCACGCCTTGGGGGCCAGGCCAGACCTGAAAAACCAGCTAGCGCTTTCAGTCCAGAGAGCTCTGATATGGCACGTTGTGTCTTCCTCTCTGCCAAGGGCTGAAACCATCCCTCGCTTTCGACTCCTTCTCTTTATAATCACGCCTGAAGTGGACATTCAGTCACCTCTTCAGACTCATTTCAGACAGGTTTCCATTGTGTTTTTCTGTCCCAGCTCTGTTAGCGGCAGCGTGTGTGTGAGGGAAGGAGCGTCTGGACTATGCTCACTTCAGTCGACTGAAGGAGGGGGAGTGGAGGAATTGATACTGTGGAGAGAGAACTCCACAACGGGGAACTGATCACACAGGTAAGCCAATATGCAACTAAACTTTACCCTTTATCACTTTGCACCTTCAATTTTGTCATTTAAGGACCCCTAAGGGTCCCTGGCTGCATGCCTCCAGGTGTACAGACTGTGTAGTATTAAGAATTAGCTATTATTCAGCTCACGTTTCTGTTGTACGGTCAAACAGGTGCAAACCACAGAGTAAAAAAATACATTTTCGATGTTGTAAAGAAAATAGGATTGTATGTTTTATTTTATTCTACTTCAAAATACATCAACATTATTTGCAATTACTTTTGAAAATATTAGTATATGATGTTATGATTTAGAATATTGATGTAAGCGTTGATGTTTCCTTCCGCTTCCTTTATGATTCTGACTAATGTCTGATTAAATGATAAAGATATTGAACTAATAAGTTCCTGGTAGGAACTATCGCAGAATTGTTTTGCCGTTTATTAAGAGGACCTAAGAGGATGTTCTGTTTTGTACATCCTCTGAGAATCTGAATAACTTGAACTTTCCTTTTCACGTGCTTTTGATGTCATTTTAGACTGACATTGCACACAAAGCTCTGGCAGGGCAGTGAATGTTTATTGTGTTCTGGAACAATGCAGGTGGTTCCTGTAAACAGTCAGGTTGATTTCTTTTAGTTTTGGTTGAAATTTCCGATGGTGTCTTTTGAAGTTTTTATTTCTAGTGAGCGTGTAAGAAACGGGAGCCACGTTTATTAAGAATCTGTCCTCAGACTAACACATTACCTCTTACAGAACATGATGAATGGGGCATTGTTTGAATCAGGAGAACTGAGGACTGATCTGTGTATTGAAAGGCTGTGACGTGCACTGGAGGCCAGACATACGTGAGCACACCTGTGATCTAATCATTTTTTTACTTGTTAAATATTGACCCGTGATCTTAACCCAAATCGATCACATTTATAATCTGCTGTGTGTGCAATTGATTATTTCACCAAATAGAATGACAGTGACACACATGCGTTTCTGAATTCGACCTACGGTTTATCTCATTTAGTTAAAAATAGAATGGAGGATTTACATTACATTAGGAACGGGTGGTTAAGTTTTAGTCAGAAGCTATCATGACAGCTTATTTATAAATAATTATTAGCCAATTGTTAGAAGTGGATGAAGCAGAAACTTGATAGACGTTTTGCAACAAGTTATGACCAATCCATCCTCTGGCAACAAGTGATTAATAAGCACTTCAAGGGAAGATAGAGAGATTGAGAAAGGGTGAAAGATCACCATGAGTGCAACTTTCTCCATAGTTTTTTTTTTTTTTTTTCTAAACCAGAGATGACTTTATGATCTTTCATAAAAAGGTAGTCAGATTTATATAGGCAGAGACCTAAATACTTAATTTTTTTAAATTACTATACTATTTATACTGTATATATACTACTATATATATACTATACTATTATACTAATTATATACTATTTATATGATAATTTGTTGTGCAATGAGATGTTTATATTATTAATAAGAGCCAAACACTTTTTGGATGAATATAGGTGTATTTCTGCATAGTGTTTATTAATTTAAAATTTTATACACCAGTACTTAACTTAAGGTTTTTTTAAGTAAGTAAGTGTATATGTATGTATGTATATATATATATATATATATATATTGATTTTCAGCCATGATATATATAAATATATATATATAATGATTTTCAGCCATGATTTAAACGGCTGAGTTGAATTTTGGTTGAAATGTGAAAGGTTTGTCATGTTCTGTCCCAGCTCCTCTGTTCATCTGAGAGTTTAAAGTGGCTGTAAATTACATCAAGTGGCACAGCCTGACACTTGAAACCTCAGAGTGTATTATGGTCTGTTTTATGGTGGTGTGAAACCGAGCTCCATACTGATGTCCTGTGATTCACCTTGTAGCTCAGGCAACAGAATTTACAACTATTTGCTGTTCTTCGGTTGTACAGGGGCTGTATTTTTCTTTCCATCAGCGCTGATTGCTTCTGTCAGAAATACTCATAAGAGCCAGCCTCGGACATTATGGCCTGTCTTGAACAGAAGAGGCAGTTTTACAAAGATTTTGTTTGTACTGAAAATAACAAAGATGGGCTTGGCAACTATATAAATAAATGCAAAATTTTGTCTCGAAAGTAAAGTTTTCTATTTTTGTTTCAGATCTAGATTATTCTGTTTACTTCCGCTTCCTTGAAGTGATAAATAATAGACGGACATCTGTTGATAATAACATGTCATATAGTAAATACGCAGCACCTGCTCATGGATTGTTATAGGCATGAAAAATAATTCTAATATCACATTTCTGACTGAAGCCAAAAAATAATTATATGAACATTCTTTAAAATCAAATCTGATATCGTAATGATAATCTGAGATTTCTGATATTGATAAATCTCTAATTTTTCATAATCTTAATCAGAGCAGACAAATCAGATCAATGTTTTTGGTTGTAATTCACTCTAAAAACCATCACAGTTTCACAATATAAGAAAACCGGTAAATATATTTTTCACATATTTGCTCTTTTAGACTAAGGAGACCTTGTTGTTCTGGTCTTCTGCTGCTGTGAAGCCCACGCTGTCAGAATGTGTAATAGCTGTTATGAAACTGAAGGTTTTGCATGTTTTGTAGTTGCCAGTCTATTTGAATATAATCAGTGGGTGAGGAATAGACTTCACCTGTGCTCAAAAGTCTATTAGGTGTGAGAGAGTCTGCAGGACTTACGCTGTGTGTGAATGCATTCTGTTGAGTGATTTGGGGGGAAATGGATGGATTCGTGTGTGTGCTGCATGGGCTGTTACGCTTTTTATAGCCAACTCTTTAGTTCAGTACATCAGTGATGCACCTCGGCTGAGAGTTCACCGGGTACAAACCCCTGAAGTAAATCAAATTCCTTCTGGTTTGAACCATACCTCCAATTCACCCCCAGAAACATGCTGGACAGTGCTGTGTTTTGACTGTGCTGAAGTTATAACAGATAAGCGATTAAAAATGGGAAGTTGATGGGCGTGAGATTTATTGCTAACAGATATACGGGAGATTTATATACTCCTCTCAGTCTTTCTTGAACAGATTGAGACTTAAACACAATCACTCTGTCAAGTAACTAATGTACATAAATAAAGACCTGAAAGGAAATCAAAATGTTTCAATTGGTGCTATATAATTAGGACCGATTAGAATTAGCAGAACAGCTCATAAGCCATAAAACAATCTAAACATTTTAATTTTATTAAAAATTTCACAAACTTATTAGTAGTTCTGTAAACATTATGAATCATGTATTCAATGTGGTGAAATTCCCCAAAACAGCCATTTGGCCTAATTAACATCTTATTTGTGCAAGACAAACTGTTTGTATTATTATTATTATTATTATTAGAGCTAAAGGTATAGCACAAAAGGAAGAAAACTTTAGGAGTAAAACGACAAAATGAAGTCATTCCTTCTTTATGAATTTTAAACTGTGGATATAGTTCACAGCAAAATGAAAATTCTGTCATTAATTAGTCACCTTTATGTCATTCCAAACCCATATTCAAGACACAAATGAAGATATTTTTGATGAAATTCAAGAGCTCTCTAACCACAGTTCCATGCATGCATCGTGATACCCTCCAGAATAGAGCAAGTGTGACGCGAAGGAGAAGAATTGTTGATTTTTGTTTTCTTTGTCCAAAAAAGTACCCTCTGAGCTAAAATTACTGTTGAATCAGTGATGTCACATGGACTAGTTTAACTATGATGAAAAGCACTTGGATTTCACCAAAAATATAGATTTGTTGATGAATGAAGGTCTTACAGGATTTAAGCGACATAAGCAATGTAATAAATGGCAGTAAAGTTGGTATTGTATGTTTAAACTTTTTTTCTTGTTTTTTTTTTTTCAGGACAAATCTAAAGATGCAAAGAGCCGTCACAGCATCCGTGACCCAGTCCACAACCACACAGAACACCACAGTCGTCACCAAGTCTAGAGAACAAATCCTCACACAGAGTACGTCTCAGACCTGTGCTGTCCTGTTTACTGACACACCACACGTCAACTTTCCCCGATTCTGTCTACACTGGATGCCAACTGGATTCGAGGGAACAAAAGTATTCGAAAAACTGATTGTGACTTGTCTAGTGTAGACAGACTCAAGCCGACACTATTTGAGAGACATAAAACTAGAAACATGAGCATTACTTCACCTTACTTCCTGGAACTTGTTCTACAACATATAAGAAATAATTCACATTCAATTTTGTATGGCATGTTTTACTATTTTCTTTCACAATGTGTGATCAAATTAACTTGCTTAATTTAACTATGTTTTATTATGTTCGATTTTCTTCATATAGAAATTTGCTAACTGTTTTGGCTTTAGTCATTATTATATTTTCTCTTAAAATGCTCAATGCTTGTCCCAACCCCTATATCTAATAAAACATTCCCTATTTGTTTTGTTCACAGGCTCAGGAGCCATGATAGCTGTAATCGTCATTGGTATAATAATCATCCTCACATTTTTGCTGATAGTCCTCAAGACATACAACAGGTATGGCAACATTTTGATGTGAAGCATAATGAACGAGTTACATACCATGAGGTGAATACCTTGTCTCTCTTCTCACAATAGCAGGACAATTTTAGACCGACCTTCTAATGAGGCCTAAAAATAGATGAAGACCTATTCGTTTCAACAAGGCTCACACTACATTCTCCAAATCTATTAGAGGACAAGAACACTTAAAAAAATTCTCAGGGCAGAAAGGAACATGTTTTAAGCGGTTTCATTATGAGAGTTGATTTGTGTTGTTTGTCATTTAAAGGATGCACCAGTATTAAAACCAATATTAATAGGCAGATCATTAATATTGGTAATTAAACAAATGGCCAATATTAATAATATACACTGTTAAAAAAAAAGGGCACGTTTAATGTTTAATTTCATGTTACTTGTCATTTCGTTATGAATATTTGTGAAATGTACTAGTATGTCTGTTTATATTTATGTTGTAGCTTCTAAGTCACACAAAGTTTTTTAATATTACAATATTTGTCTAAATAAACCAAAATTAAACTCTAAAATAATATTGTTTTAAAAGCTACAATTAAAATGTGTCCCCAGCAACAACACTACAGTGAAAATAATAGCTTTGCCTTCTTTGCGTAAACATTTCTTTGGTTTTGAGACTTTATTTTAGGAATCTTATCTAAGCTTCTAACACTTCAAAGAGAGGAAAACTTGAAAACATCATATGACCCCTTTAATCAATACGTCTACCAAAAATGTTAATTTTTAAAACTAAGTTTTAGATATCAATCCATTTTTACATTTATCTGATAGGAGGACTCATGCAAACAGGATGCTGGCTGGAGGCTCCAGCAAACCTCGAAAGAAGGTTTCCTCCTCTACCACAAACACAAACCTGGCCATGAGCAACGTGGGAGCCGGCTCAGTTTCTGGAAGCTTTGTGCCGTCTAACACATCCTCAGAGAATGGGTACCGCATTCCTCGGGTCGACCTGCCAAACGTGGATCGAAGTAATGGGGAGCATTTCAGCACCAACAGCGGCTCAACTATTGTGACGATACATGAATTGCCTTCAGTAGATAACACATAGCAGACATTGGCTGGACTCACACGCCTGAAGATACTAAAATACCAACATGAACAAAGAAGCAGTGGAAGAGGCCCGGTCATATCTGAGCACCCACCATTAACTGAACATTCACTGCCCCTTTGGGATTTTATAGCGCTTTGAAAAAAGTCCTCTTTCAAAAAAACCTGTATATGATATTGAGGAACCAGAGGAACGCTTCAGACAAGTGTCCTCACACTTGACATGATCATAGTTTTATTTTTAGCACTGGATTTGGTGATGAAATGTAGGTTAAAACATATTTTACTGCCTTGAGCTGAAATCTTAAAAATGGAATTGGTGTGAGCCAGAATTCAGTTAGAGATGTTAAGGCTGCCCGTCAATTTAACTTCTGTATCGCTGTGACATTTGCACTCTTAATAGTGAGGTCTGTCAGAAAAGATTGTTCAAACAATATACTCTGTATATATTTTACATTTATGCATTTGACAGATGTTCAATCATTAAAATTATAGATTTTGTTTATACAGGGACTCGAACCTATGACTTTGACATTGCTAATGATTTTAAAAGTCTAGTCTAAAATGATATTGTTGAGTTGGGGTCTGACAAGAATCTTGAGATGTTATATTGTGAGCTGGTGTTAATTCTTTAGATGTGCCGGCATTTTCTGCATGAAACAACCACAATGCCCAGTTCACTAACAAATGCTATTTTTAAAGCAAACTCACTGAACTGAGAATCTCACTCAACTTGCTTGTTAGTTTGCAGTTTGAATCACACTCGGTTAGGGAATCTTTCAAAAATATTACTGAGTTTGCAGCTTGTTACATCACTAAATCATGAATCAGTTACATTTAAAATGGATGAGAAACCATTTTTCCCTAATCTATATATATATATATATATATATATAAATACACACACACACATTCAAGAGTTTGATCAGGAAGTCCTCAATTTGTTTATAAGAACTTTCTTATGCTCATCAAGGCTGCATCTACTTGATCAAAAAGACAGAAGAACAATAATCTTGCAAAATGTTATTACAATATAAAATAATGGTTTCTATTTTAATATACTTTTAAATCGAATTTATTACTGTGATGCAAAGCTGCATTTCCATAAGCCATTACTCATGTCTAAACTGCCTTCAGAAGTCATTCTAATATGCTGATTTATTATTAGAATTATCAATATTGGCAACAGTTGTTTTGGCTACAGTACAGTACTTTTTTGGGATTATTGGATAAATAAAACGTATCACTTCTTATCAATTTCAGAGCGGCTTGCCTGGCTGGCTGTGAATTTGGGCTGAAAGTATTCATAACTGATACTACAGTACTACAATTAACACTGGCCAGTGGGGTGGCCATGGCCACCCCAGGCCACCCCCTGGTGGCGCCCCTGATCAATTTAACAAATCCTTGTTGAAAAAAGGTTTTCTTTCAAAATAAAATTAAATACAATTTTACTGACCCGAAACTTTTAAACAGCAGTGTATATTGTTAGAAAATATTAATATTTTAAATAAATGTGCTCCTTTTAATCATTAAAGAATCCTGAAAAATGTCACAGGTTCCAAACAAATATTAAGCAGCACAACAGTTTCAACACTGATAACAAATCCGAATATTACAATCATTTATGAAGGATCAAGTGAAATTGAAGTAATGATGCCGAAAATTAAGCTTTGCATCACAGAAATAAATTAGATTTTAATGCACAGTAAAATAGAAAAATATTTTATATAGTTTTTTTCATAAATATTTAATCAAACAAATGCAGCTTAATCAGAATAAACAACTCTTAAATAGTTCTGTTGCCAAACTTATATATTTTTAATGTAAGTCAAGATAAGATGTAATATCTAATTGTAATATCGACCAATGACTCCACTGTAATAAGAATGACATCATCAAATGGGAATTAAACTACTTTTGTAATTTGTCAAACAAAAAAAGTAACTTGATTTCCAAACATGATTTAACTGTAGGAGCCAATGTCTATCAATTGTCAAATGTTAGTCTGAAGCGGTGTTTAAAGCAGTGCAGAAAAATGCAATCAAGCAATCCAGACATACAGAAGTAACCTCAAGAAAATGTATTCACAATCTGCAACAAAACTAAAGAGTTGCATACGAATAAAAGAAAAAGAAAGAAGAAAAATACAGCAGCGCTTGATTATATAAACACGTAGAAACTTTTTTTTTTTTTCTGTGAACACCGTTATACCAAGCTCTATGGCTAATGTTCTAGTGCAACATCTCAACAAAAACACTCAGGCACAAGATAAACCTTTTCTCGAGGAGATCAACTCACATTTTGCATGAAAAAAAAAAGACATTTACAGCTATAAAGAAAAGATGCAAGAACACATACTTGAGTACTACTCCAAGGCAACCATGTCAAGAAGATCAGTCCTTTCAATGCAATAGTGTCTTTACTAGACCTATGATAGTGTCTTGTGGTATTGTTTCATGTCAAGTGCAAAAGTAAGTTCAAAGTAATGGATACTGGAAGTAAATGAGAGCTGTGAATGGCGTTCATCGTATGTGTCATCGTACGGAGTGTGAAATTGTCCGTCTTGGATCTACTGAGTCCATCTATTGCTGAAGAATATGATTAAGTGAAAGTGTTTTTTTTTTAATTATTTGTAGTTTTCTGGAAAGGAATAACTTCGAGACAGAAGAGAGTACATAAGGCATTGACCTGTAACACACTCAGTTTGTTTGAAAGAAAAACAAGACATAACACTATAAATTAGGTACAAATATTAGCGGATTTTACCTGAGAAGGAAAGAGTGCCACGAGATAAGTATGGCACACATCACATACACACAACAAGATGGCCTTTGAAGTTCGCAGAATACTGAGAAATCAATTTAAAGTTTTTTCTAAGTTTTGGACACTGGTTAGACTGCTGTGGTCAGATATTCTGAAGTGCTCAGTTTAAGTGCAGTAATTCTGTGGGACTTAAGACAGTTGGGCCGTACTGGCTTGGTTTCGCGCTGGTAAGTGCTCATAGCATCTAAAAATTGTGCCAGTTATTTTCACCTGATCTTGAAGTTTCGTTCATTCTTCATCAGCCAATGGTTTCAACTTCGAAACCTCTCTGTGCATGTTTCTAACGTACGCTCAAAAAAATAGCTTCAGCAACAGCAGAAAATTACGGAATAGAAAAATAAATATGTTCGCCTTTCACTGTAGAGCAAACGAAAAGGAGTAATATAATATTTTTTGGACACATTTCATGATGCAAGAACTCCATGCTGGATTACATTCGAACCATAACGTCTCGTAATCGGGCTTCGAAGTCTTTGGGCGTGACACCTCTTGCCCTGTTCTGATTGGCTAAGATCAGACTCTTCCACGTGGCTTCGGTTCTCACTTCCTGTCCGCAGCCGGGTCCTAATTTGTGGGGCAGGACTTGTATTAAAAGTTTTTATGGAGGAACTCTGGTCCGACACATCATTTCCATCCTGCCCATCTTTCCCTGTTGATGTTCTTTCACTGCGTTTAGGGATTCTGAAGCTGCCCCAGTTTTTCAGGTGCCGCCCATTTGGCACTATCTTTCTCTGATGCTGGCTTGCGTTTGTCTTCCTCTGCGATCCATTGTAGGTGTTGACTACAGAACTAGCAGTGGTTCGGCTGTGAGACAGCAGTAACCTGTCGTCCATGTTGTCATGCTCAGTCTCGTTCTTCACCGTGTCCTCCACAGACTTCGAGTGTCTCAGTTTGTCTTTTATAGACACCTGTTCCCACAGCCTGCTCCTCCTCCTCCTGTCCTCCACGGGGCGCTCACTTTCTTCATCTCTTGTGTGAGACTCGCCTCCCCTCAGCCTGCTTTCCGCCCGTTTTGGTGTAGCTGATGCTGCACTCTTACAAGCTCCAGAGTCAGAATCGATGACCCCCGAACTGGGCACACAGTCCATGACCAGGCTTTCCAGTCTAGCCATCTTTGCAGGCTTGTCTGCTATTTCGATATGCCTCGAGACTCTATAAGAGTTGCTTCCTTTCTCGTGATTTTGAACAGTGGTGCCCAGGGCGCTGTTCTGGCCACAGTGACCCTTCAGAGGCTGGGGGGATGAAGGTACAGGAGGCGCCGTCCGAAAGTAAAACATAGCTTCCTCTAAACGTCTAGTAGAAGATATACCTGACCAGGAGAGAACGCAGCAGTTAAAAAAAGAAAGATAAAAACAGACTAATGAAGTGAGTGTAGTAAGTGTCATACTAACCAGCGACGCGTCCCTGCTCGAGCAGCCTGACGTGGTGATGAAAGATCTGCTCCTGCACTCGGCACAAGGTTCGTTTAATTCTCTCCCGACGACTGACCATGTACGTCAAATTACGCACCTGAACACACATATATGTAGGTGAGACACCAAAATTAAAAACAAACAAACAAATCAAAACTCGTTCATCTTGAGAACACAAATGAACAAGCTTATAATATTTATAATAATATCTTTTTTGGCAAGCGAAAAGCAATGGGGCTTGTTCTTGCATTACAAGCAAGCACAACGCATGTACAACGTTAATATATGAACCAACACCTGATTGACCCTTTGGTTTTATATAGATAACTTTTCAATGTAGTTTTTAACTAATAATGTGTTATTTGTTTACATGAAATTTTCATTTATTCATAACTATATGGGAGAATATTAAAAATATCTTCATTTTGTATATCAAAGATGAACAGGTTTATAAAAAGTGGTTTCCATTTCATTTTTTCCACACATGGAAGACACGCTCTTATCAGCATTGGCAATAAAACACACAATAATCTAGAAGCTTAACTACTCTGTAAAAAATATGTTTCATTATTTGTCAGACTTTCTGTTTGCAGTGAGAATAGTGTTGTGTATAGTGTGAAATTCACAGAGAGTTGTATCACATTTTCATTTCTTATCTTTTTACCATAAAATAATTTACATTCCTCCACTACTGTCATCTTCACTCATAGCCTGTTATTTTAAAAAAGGGTGTATCTGTGTGTATTTTCTATTTGGGGTTGGCCTAGCAACATATTTTATGGTCTCATGGTAAAGATACAGGTGTTGTTATGACTCTGGTGTGACAAAGCAACACAGAAAAAAAATGACAAATGTTAGTGATGACACTACTTTAAAACATTGAAAAAAAAACAACACACTAATTTTACACACAACACTGAAAAAAAAAAAAAAAAAAAAAACATTATTAATGAAATATGAATTCTGGGATAATCTTGTTTTCATACTCAAGCATAAACTCACGCTGATCTGTGTGCAAATGGTAATGTGGCTACAGAAGGGTATTGCAAAACGTACCCGTTCTAGATCCTGTCGTAAATGAGTGAAGAGATGGAGTCGCCGCAAAAGCACTTCCTGTTCCCGCCGGGCAAGACTGTCCTCTTCCTCCTTCTTCGGCATGATGAGCGGCTGGTTAAAATTCACCTTTCTTTTCAATTTCCAGTATTGGAACAGAAAGTCTACAGTTTCTAGGGGCAACTGCAGGTGCTCTGCGACTTCATCAGCCGCTACGAAGCGATAAAACTCATCCTCCAGCTGCTGGACTCGAAGTTTGCGCTCGCTGAGTCTAGTCTCCTCTTGGTTTTGTGCGAGTCTGGGCTGTGAGGAGGATGAGATGTCCACTCCCCTATTTCTCCTTCTCTCTTCGCTGGTCTGAACCTTCACTGGCCGGTCATCATCTCCCTCTTCTTCAATCCAGTCCATGCCTGAGTGCTTGGGACAAAAAGACTTAAACTTGACTTCATCCGCCTCTGTGAGGATTGTGCTCATCTTCAACCCACATTGCAGACCGCATGTCACGTGGAACGCCACACGGCAACTTTTGGCAGAACACTAAAGGGATTCAGAAAGAGAGGACGTCAAGATTAAAGCACAGAACATGGGGAAAATGTGACGTTTTTTTTTTACTGATTATTAATAAATGAACTAAATTCTACATTTGAACCAAGTTGCATGGTTGCAGCATCCTGAAAAATGAATCACCAGTGTTAGTATTGTTACTTTAAAACTCATACAAATCTACAATAAAATATAAATATTACAAAGTATACCTGGCAGCTAAATGAACATTAAACATTAAAAATATTAATTTAAAAAAGTTCATTTGAAATATAACTACATTAATAAAAAACTGAAAAAATAACACTGCTGTGTACCTGAATACAAGCTCCTGTCTTCTCTTTACACAGGCAGCATATTAGAGCCCATCTGTTGCTCGGTATATGAGACACATTAGTGATTGGCTCCATCTTCTCAGGGTTGCCAATGCTTACCTACAAATAAAGAGCACACAACAACGCTAACACACTACTCTTAACAAAATCACTTTGTAAGTCTTAGTTTGTGCACGCATCCTTACTTCTGGTATCCAGAGGGCACAGCTGACGTGGACCCACTTGGTGCCACTTCGAGTGGGTTTCATAGCACCGCCTTTTTTAGGACACAGATGGCATTTGGGAAAGATGCCCAGCGCACAGGTACGACAAAGCCAGCTGCCCTCAGGAACCTTCAATATACCGTAACATGCCTGTGGGAAGGTACATTGTTATATAATTCATAGGTGCTCGCACATGCATTCAGACACTCACAAACACACACCTGATGCACACAGATGTTGCACTTGTCACAGAACACCATTTCGTTGCCGTCCTCGCCGTCAGGGGACTGACAGACATCACACACCACGTCCTCGTCGTACTCGATGCCAAGCCCCTCTTCCGTTTCCATGGCGTGGCTCATGTTGTCATAGCAACGGCGCTCAAACTCCTCCATGACCCGCTCCATCGTCAGCTCATCCAGAAGTTGCATGCCTACAAGCAAAGCAGTCAGCAACACTTGAAATGTGTTTCAACAGTGTTAAATTTTGCATAAAGTGTAAAATAAAAACTCTACACTCACCCATCTTGCTGAACTCCTCGTTAGCAATCTGCAGCCAAGCCACGTCCTCCTCATTTAGGTCATAACGACACATGCCATCAGCCAGCGTCTGAATACCCACATACCCCAGCATCGATGACTCAGATGAGCGAATCAGCTTCTTCGGCCTCATGAACAGAGGAGTGGGGCATTTCTCAGCTACAGCGCTGCATGCAAAATAAACAGGAATAAATCAAGTGCAACCACTAAATAAGAATAGTCTGACAGGTAAAAAAAAAAAAGCCTCATACCGCACTGTACACTGCGGTATGGAGTCAGGACTAACAGGGACTTGAACCCCTTTCTCCCACTCCTGCCGCCAGGGATCGGCCAGCTCATAATACTCCTCTGGATTCAGCTGGGATGAATCATGCAGCTTCATAGCAGTGATCAGGTCTGTCCTGAACACCTTGAGGAGACCGAAAAGAGATGTGACAATGAGAATATGCATAAAGATATTTACTACAACATTCTCATCTTTGTCTGTTAGGGTCCTATGTGAGGCAGAACGGAGTGTGAGGCAGTTCTGTGTACCTCTGAGGGTCTTTTTCCATTTTGTTTCCTGTGCTTGGAGTTTGAGTGCTGAGACCAGGACGTGGAGTTACCTCAAAAAGACAGAAAAACATGCATGTAATGTCTTGTCTATTATCATTTGATGGTGACTTTAAGAACATGCAAGTTCAGTATTACCAGAAGGGCACTAATGACTCGAGGCAAGCTGGTACTAGAAAATAAAGCGTCTGTGTACTTACTTCCATTATCCGAGTCCTCGCTGGTGCTCGGGACACGGCTTCGCTTCATTGTCAGCTGCCGTGGCCTTCAAGTGATGCAGAAATCTGCAGAGGTTGATCAAACATTAGCAGAACATTCCTGAAAACTGTTCCTGCAGCCATCCACAAATTGACAGATTGTCAGATTTTACAAGCCTACTTAAACTAAAAGGCTATGTTAATATATTGTTTATTAAACTTATTAAACTACATCATTTTATTTTAGCTTAATATGCAGAATCAATTTCTAAGTAATTCGTACGCCGATTCATCTAAAAAGTTGGGCTAGCCAACCGCTGCTGTTTGGTTGAGTACCGCAATGTAACATCGCTGCAACCAATCCCATGGGTTTGAGGGCGGGACTATCCGTTGAACCGACCAATGGCAGACTGAAATGTTCGTGAAACGTACAAACCTTACCTTTAAGTATTATTTTGCTCTAGATACTAAACATGTGTACATATCATTAATATTCAATTCAATTATACACAATTAAAATGTGATTTTATCCAATCCATTCTGTTGCAAAATAGCAAACTGTCACATTTATGAACAACGCACACATGCCTAAAAACTTACAAAAGTTATGAACAATCCTTGTGTACTGCACTTTGCAGTTTTAAGCTTTATTAAAAACTTTTGATTACATTACATAAATGCATCGAGATTTTATCAATATCTAGGCGTCTAATTAAGCAAAGCAACCCCATCAAAATATGAAAAAACGGTTTATATCTGCCACACTTATTGAGTTTAACCAAAACCATAAGATAAAGTTACATTTAAATACACAGCTTCAAATGTATCACTACCATCTGCTTATTTCAACGGCACTGCAATAAAAAAACCAAATAATTCTGCCCAAACAAAACGTGTATCGCTCCATGTAAACAGCAGCTCACGCAGTGCAAATGTGACGCGACTGACAGGCCACGCCCCTTGACATCACATAGCTGTCCATTTCAATGCCATTTCGAAATTGGAAACACTACTATTAGCTATAATTATTTTTTCTCCCACTTGATTTAAATGTAATCTTTTAAATAAAAAACCTCCGCCGCACTCCCGTATATTTAAACAACAACTTGTAGTACCAAACACACACAAGTATGGTAAGTGACTACATTCGTCGACCAGAAAACAATTTGTTCATCGCACATATAACTTACATACTACAGATTTTACTTCTAAGGCAACCCCCAAAGAAACGTTTAATATTTCCCACCGTTATTTTCTCAACATCATGGCAGAGCTGAATCCAGACCAAACCAGACCGTGGCACGGGGACATTTTTCAAACACCGCTCTGAACCCTAACCGAAATTCAAATATACACAAAAACGGAAAAACATGGGGATGCGTTTAATGCCGTTTGCTGGTTGAACACCAACACTTTTAGGGAAAATAAGATAAGCCGCACAGTCAGGCCAGGACGCGCGCGCCTAACTTGTGAGATGACGCTTGGACACACATGCGCGCGCACGGGCAGCAGCTACGCGATTGAAGTTAACAACCAAATATCACATCAAACCACACCAGGGGCTTATAGAAATCACCAGAGGCCAAATGCATGTAAACATTTATTTAGGGCAGCGTCTGAAGCTGCTCAACTTAATCTTTTGGCGCCATTTTAATGACGTGCTACATTTGCACCGGACCTTCTGCATGAAGAGCTCGCGGAAATCCTGGAAAACACTTGTAAGTCCCTGCCTGTTAAACAATTATGCTACAGCAAAACAAGAAAATGTAGTGTACCTACATTAAAAGATCTTGCTGATCCTGCGCTGGCGTTTCTATGTTGCGCTTGCTCAGAGTTTGGGTCCTCTCCTCCACCCCACACACACACAAACACATGCAGGTTACGTATGCGCTGCTGTACTCCGCGTCCGCCTGCAGGGGGAACTAGTGACCAACCACAAACATAAGATTAGCCCCATGACTTCCATTTCAGCTGTTTCGTAATATCCACATCTGTTTTGGAGATGATGACAAGGATTTTTTTTTTGTAAATCTCAAATTTAACTCAACCCACTCGTTATTTAATTTCACGAATCACTACTAATCAGAAGCAAGTTCAAATATGTGACAATGGACAACAAAACCAGTCATAAGGGTCATTTCTTTCTTAAATTGAGATGTATACATTTATATAACGCCAAATAAATAGGTTTTTCATTGATGTATGGATTGTAAGGATAGGAAATATTTGGTCGAGTTACAACTTTTTGACAATGTGAAATTTGAGGGTGCAAAAAGAAAAAAGAAAATAACTTTTGTCCAAATGAAGTCCTTAGCAATGCATATTACTAATCGAAAATTAAGTTTTAATATATTTACGGTAGGAAAATTACTAAATATCTTAATGGAACATAATCGTTACTTCCTATTCTAATGATTTTTAGCATATAAAAATCTAAAATTTTGACCCATACAATGTATCGTTGGCTATTGCTACAAATTAGGTAATTGCTAAAAAGTTTAAAAAAAAATTTTTTTGTGTGCATTCCAATTATTCTCTAATCAAACTGCAGTTGGGTTATAGATACAAAACTGAACCTTGAAATAGAAAAAGAAGAAAAAAAAAAAAAACTCAATAGTAATGGTCAAAAACGGAATTATCTGTTCTTGCAAATTCTTTAAATAAATCTCTGGTACTTGTGACTGGTTTTGTGATCCAGGGTCACATATTTAATATTTTAAACATCAGTCCAGTTTTGGGAAAGGTAAATAATATAAAAAGCTGTAAATCACGTGGGATACCATACAATACACAAAGTACTTAGGTCATTGTTTCCTTTTATTTTATTATTTTCTCAGTGGACAAGTACAAATGTGAGGCACAAGGTCAAGGGTGGTGCAAGGTTTTCACTGGAAAAAAAAAAAACAGTACATTAAAAAAAAAATTAAATACAATATTTTTTGTCTGCAGAAGGATGGTAAATTGATCGTATAAGAAGTAGCCAATATGACACAAAAGTCATGTTCAAATTCAATTGAATGAAGACAGGAATTGTTAGACAGACTTTCTTTAGTTAAAAATCAACTAATGTTTTTATTTATTTATTTTTGACTGTGTTAGTTATTATAACCACCAGGGGTCACACTTAACCATGTTTTAACATTGTGCATAGATACAAAAAGGGAGGAGTTTATTTTGACACATCACTGGCCAATCCAAAACAGCTTCTCATCCCACCCCTTCTCAGACTACATCTGGTAGGCCTCAGGAGTCAAGTTCACAAATACTAAAACTGTCTTTTGAAGGAATCATAAGGCTCATTCTGTGCTCACTCTGATGGAAAAAAAAAAACTTTACAAAACAAGCCAAGGTGGAACAACAGAGGCCTGACATGTGCATGAACATGATAAGTGACGTGTCTGCAGATAAGGCTGAAGGGGTCAGATTACTGACGACGCTTACAATACACTTGTGCATATTCATTTGAGAGCCAAAATAGCATCATATGATTTTCCGGTCCGACAGACTTGCACGTCTCTGAATCCTGCTTCGGTGAGCATACGTGTATAATGAGAGGGTGGATGCTCCTTCCCTTCTGTCTGGACCAACATGTTCAGAGAAAACATTTGAACCATAGTGGGACCCCGGCGATTCTCAAATAACAGTGCCTCTGCGATCAGAATGCCTCCACCTAGACAGAGATGGTTAATGCTCTGAAAACTATAATTTTAGGGCCACTTATTAATATTATTGACCAGGACAAGACATCTTTTCTCACCTGGATGGCATGCTGTATGAATCTTCTTCAGCAGTTTGAGATTTTTGTCCTCCTTCCAGTCATGAATGATCCGGGCCAGAATGTATAAATCTGCAGGAGGGATTTCTCCTTCAAAAAAGTCCCCTACAAATACAAAACAACATATACCTAATTGTTTGAGATGAGAAATGCCATACTAGAGTTTTTTATTGTTTTATTTAGTTTAATTTCCACATCATCTACACTGCTGTTGAAAAGTTTGGGGTTGATAAGATTTTTTTAAGACTGCATTTATTGGATCAAAAGATTCAGTAAAACAGTGATGTTTTGAAATAATCTTAAGATTAAAAATTTGAATATATTTTAAAATACAATTTATTAATATAACGGCAAAGCCATTACTGCAGTCTTTAGTGTATAAATTATAAACGAGTTGTAAATAAATATAAATGTTCTGCATAAAAATCTATTGTAACAATGTAATAACAATCTCAGTTTTTATTGTTTTGGTTTTTTTTGGTGTGTTTTCTAGATTTAGGTTTTTTTTTCTTAGTTCATATGCTAACTGATATACTTTACACTGTCCTGATGAATTCAATGTTAGGCAGTTTTAATGTGTTCACGTTTAATGCAGATGATTTTATATAAATATATATATATAAATATGTATATTTGAGGCTATTTTTGAGTGTTTTAGTTTTTCCCAGTTATTTCAGTTATTATTTATAGTTTAGCTAAGTTTTTATTAACCATCTTAACATAAGAAGTTTAAATGTACTGTGGTCTTGGCAGCTATTAGATTGACTGTTGTTTTTGTTCAGAAGGACAGAGAATCGGTCAAATGAGAACCTTTATCAATGTTACAATGCGTCATTACGCACCCTCTTTGAAACAGATGGTGTCATCTTGCTGGGTGAAATGCCGCTGAGCAGTCTGGACCACAGCCGGGAGATCCAGAACCGTGACAGTGGAGGAAGGATACTCTTTAGCCAGCTCTCGCGCTAATGCACCAGAGCAGCCTGCAAAGGACCTCAAAATAACATCACTTGCAAATCTACTACTTCTTGCATATTTCATTTAAAAAAAAAACTTTTTTAGCTAAAATAACTTTCATAAATATGCAAAGAGTCAAAACAACATTTATACTCACCTCCCATATCTATGACGGTCTTGAAGCTAGAAAGATCGAATGCTGTCACTATGTCATGACCATCAATGACCCATGTAGAGTTCATCAGACCCATGAACTTCAGCATCTCCTCTTCTGACCTGAAACAAAACATTGGCACCAATGTTGTAACAGTCAGCTGGAATGCCAGCACATTTCACTGGACGGCCCTCCAGCCCTGACTGTGTTCACTGTTTGTGTGTCTCTCTGTTCGCTGTTTAGGATTTGTATTATGAAGTGTCTCCCGTTGTTTCCATACCAACCCTGTAATGTCTCCACCCCGCTTGTGTGTTGCCATGTCGACAGATTAGTCCAGCCCCCTCGTTTCCTCGTTATGTGTTGTATATAAAAGGGCCTGTCTGTGTGTTTACATTGGCTGTTCATTCTGTCACACTAGAGGAGACGTGAGGCGTGCGGATCCAAATGCAGCGAGTTTATTCATAAATTCAGGGTCCAGTCAATGAGGGATCCCGTCGAACAGCTGTTCGAGCTAACACAGGGTAAGCAGACTATCGAGGAGTACGCAACAAAATTCTATGAACTGGGTTTTCTTCCTGTGGATTTACCGTTCTCGACCCTGCCTGTTCCCGGACACTCGATTCTGCTATTTCCCTTGGATACCGTTCGCCGAACGTCTGACCATTGCCTTGTATTTGGATTATTCTCTCGCCTTTGCCTCTGTTGTTCATGTTTGCTGTTGATTGACCCTGCTTGACTGTACCCTGTATTTATAAATAAACTCGCTGCATTTGGATCAGCACGCTTCACGTCTCCTCCAGCGTGTCAAATGTCAACAGATAAATTTGAGTTTGAACAGTTTATGGTCACGTTTGATCAATTTCACGCATCTTTTCAACGATAAAAAAAACTTAAGATAACCTGTAGTAAGACAAAAAAAACCCCACATCTTAAGCACTCAGAATAACAAAAGTAGACTTTGAATGATTATCGCCTTTTTGAACGATTACATAATTGTGGCATCCCTAGTTGTAATTGTAATTTGGAAATTCAACTAATTGTGCAGCTGTACAGTGCATCCACTACGTTTCTTCAGGAGAGACCCACTGGTATGAATGTATTATAAATGACATCAGCACAGAAATGTATTTATTTCCATTACCTTTTCCACATGGATTCAGATGAAAGTTAGGGTAAAAAAAAAAAACCCCATACTGACACATACTACTTCTCTGATAATATATTAAATGACTTTAAACAGAAGCACGATCTCAAAAAGTAAGAACATTATAGGTGAAAAAATAAATGTAATAAAATGATTGTTAAAATGAATACAAAATAAAAATGAGAAAGAATCTACACATAATCCCACGCATGCAAATTACTAGAGCATGAGATGTGTTCACACACACACATCATCACAAAAACCCTGATTCCAAAACATACAATAATAACACAAGTCATTCTTTCACATACACACATAATAGTCAGCTCATATAAAAGCACGCGCACACACACACACACACACACACACACTACCCCTCCAGACGTGGGAACAGCCTGTCATAAAGGCTCAAATTTGTATTGGTTTAAAGTCCATGACCTAGAATTACACTGCACCAGAAGCTAAGCGCTTAAGACTGCATCACAGTCAAAGAAAGGATTTTTAATCTAGTGACGTCTGGGGACTACAATAACATTCACCCAAATGGTACTGCTAATATTATATAAGACCAATCCCACAAACCTGTATATGGCAGAGAAGATCTCTTCAGATGGAAGGCCAAAAGTTTTCTCATTCTGGTTCTTTCCTTCCCTGAAAGGTTTTCAGATATTTCAGATAAAACACATTATTTCTTAACTGTTTAGTCTTAGAAAGTCTTTTTCGATTATCACAAATCCTGATGTATCCAAAAAAAAAAAAAAAAAATCAATGAAACGTAAAATGAAATGGGACACAGGATCAATGGATGATGAAAACGGTGATGCCTACCTAACAGCATCTACCAGATTGTTCCAGAGTGGGTAGATGGTCTGAGAGTTATAAATGATCAAATCATGCAGAGATTTGGGGCTGGACTTGGCCAGGTATTGATTAGCAACATCTGTGCTGCTATAAAAAGCTAAAACAGAAGACGGCAAGAGTTAAAATTTGGAGACTTGGTGATTGTTTTAATAATAAGCTCATAATTATTTATGAACAGATATTTACATTGATCTGCTTTAAATTATAGAACAATTAAGATAACTTTCAGCTTTTTGTGGAAGAATATAAAATAGCAGCTCACCTGTTTCCTGTACAACTTCCACATCCACAATCTCTATGGCGACCAGAACATCCAGTAAGCGCTCTATACCATCTTCACTGGTGATAAGCTTCTGTGCCAATTCAACTGCGCTCACGGGCTTCTGGGATTGAAGGAGGAGGTCGAACACCCCTAACTCACAAGCTGAAAATATTGCCTGGAGGAGAGCAGGGATTCAGGATGAATACTTATGTTATTTATGTGTGCCATTTCTTTTCAAGGGTAAAATGCACTTAATGCAACTTAATAAATATGCTTGCTTTTCTACCTGAAGCCATTTTCACAAAAACAGTGCAATTTTCTCTCGTTAGGATATTTTATTTAGACAACCATTTTGATTACAAATGGTCACATGATCCTTCAGAAATCATTCTAATATGCTAATTTGGTGCTCAAATACCCTTAATACCCTTTGACAAAAAGAGAGAAAAAAGGAAAAGAACAGTATTTAATTAAAATAGAAATCTTTTATTTATTTATTTTACATTCACAATTTCTCCAGGAGAAACCCAAAGTAAAAGGCCTAATAATTTACAACAACCTATAAAAAATGATTTTAGAATTCATATTAATGCTCAAGTATACGGAAAGGTATCAAGAAATGTAATATTTTAAGTGATATGACCATTTCTTATAATTTACTTTACTTTTTGCCTCTTCTGATTCATAGCTAATTGGCTGTGCAACAGTAGTTTAATAACTGTAAAATAATTATTGCAAATCCTATTCTATTCCATATTCTATCTTATTCAGCTCATTGACTCACTGGCATTTAAAAAGTAATAGGCCTGTCCTGCTAGAGGCGAAATCAGCCCTGGTGGCCTCAGAGGTAAAAAAAAAAAAAAAGACTCAACAGGGCACATGCCACAAATAATAGATGTTCTCACATAAAAATATTTACTCATAATCCAACAATAAATATTAAAATATTAAAACGGTCTGCTAAAGATGTCTCAGGTGATTCCACATGACAAAGGAAGTATAAAACTGGGATAAAACTGATTGACCGATTGATATTCATGCACTAATTCTGATAAAAACTCTATTATAGAGACTTTAAGTAATTCAGTAAACGTCTCTCATAAAACACACACCTTAGAGATTCTGAATCCATTGAAATATTCCAAAAGCTTAAAAGGATAGTCCAGTTCACTCTGGGATAAATGCTCAGCCATGATGAGAAACGTCCCTCCTGTAAAAGTCAAGGTCACCATCAGCTCCAACTTATAATGGAGCTCAACTTTCAGACCTTCTTGACAAGTGAATGTGAAATATCACAGTAGTCAGTATACGTTAGTGTGTGATGATCAAAAAATACTTGATATTACACTTTAACCACTTATAATAAAGGCATGTACAAAAAATGCTATAAAACATCGCACGGTCTGTCTTGCATTCTTTGTTTCATCACTATTAATGCATTTGAAAAATATGAACGACTGAAAAGACATAAAAACTCAAGTCATCATCAGCTACTTGTCCAGACTTACCCTTAAAAAAACATTTAAACAATTCTGCAGTTTATATAACATTACCAGCCTGTATGCCTTTCCACACACTTTCATGTGAGACAATGTATTGTGTTTTCGACCACAAAATCATTCGTGTGATCTTCCCACGAGAAAATGTGCAGACATACACGATGATGACGCACTGACCACTGTGTTGTGAAAATAATACCGGTCGATAGCGGATATTTTCTATAAAGCTGTAAGACATCGACATATGCAGAGTCTATAAGCGCACTGCACAACTCAAGCGCTGTAGCGTTTATAAGAAAACCGAACTTACCCAACAAAGACTACCGGGTTGATATGCAGTTCTGTTCTGGACAATTCTACTCCAAATTCGACTGTATTCTAACAGTCATCTCATGCGAAATAAAGCACCGTTCGCAAAAAGAATCACACTGCGTCCATGTTCTGTAGCAGCCCCGACTGGGTCATTTGACTGAAAAACTAAATGCGCATAAGATACATCAAGTGCCTATATATGGCTTCGCTGGAACGTTTTAGAACACGTACGATGACACGCCGAATAGTCGATATTTGTTACGAACGACGCTACGACGTGAAAGATTCGCTTTTTTTGAAGATTTTGAATGAACCGATTCGCGGAATTGACTCGAACATCCCATCACTGGTACATACCTCTGTCAAGAGGACCACTGGGGTTTCAGTGACATCTGGCGGTTAATGCCGAACCACTTAAATCACGTCTTCTGTCATTTTTGTTTAATGGACAAAAATAAAGTCCTTAATGAAATCATCTTCCAGGAAGTGAACATTTTTAGTGAGAAAACAACACTACTAACACAGCATTAGCACAGACTGACCACAGCAAAGTCTGACATACCCTCTTATACAGTGGGTACGGAAAGTATTCAGACTCCCTTAAATTTGTAACTCTTTGTTAAATGTTGAATTGTTGACACGGTCCTAAGTATGTTGCAGTGATGCTCGTATATTTAACTCAGGTGCTGTCCATTTCGACTGATCATCCTTGAGATCCTCAATTGAGTCCAGCTGTGTTTGATTATACTGATTGGACTTGATTAGGAAAGCCACACACCTGTCTATATAATACCTTACAGCTCACAATGCATGTCAGAGCAAATGAGAATCATGAGGTCAAAGGAACTGCCTGAAGAGCTCAGAGACA
>JAUCMU010000033.1:9698733-9723523 GCA_032275025.1 Enteromius treurensis | reverse complement strand
GCCAATTCAAACGGCTCCCCCCCCCCCCCCCCCACAAACTTTTCCCATCCCGCATGTTTTACAATCACATTGTGACAAAAACCGCTACACACTAGTGGTGCACACAATACAAAAAATTGCTAAGAGCACCCACCCACCCCAGTCCCTTTGGATTGATTGGCTGATGGCAGACAATCTGGCTTTTGGATTGGTTACCATATCCACTCCACATTTACTTTGATTTAAAACGACAAGGTTCTCACAGTCGATGAATAAGCATGAGATTTAAATGCTTGAGAAGTGTTTGAGACGTGTGTTGTGGTACAGTAATCACTCACACACATAACAACGAACTTATAAAGAAACAAAAATAATTAAAAAAGACCCCAGTTGCAAATTTTAACCTGTTGTGTACTGAACTCCAGGCATCTGCCCCGCTCTATGTACGTGACCTTCGAGGTCATGAACGGTGAAGTCCCCAAAGAAAATTACGTGAATAAAAATTTATGTGTATTCAGTGTTTCCTCATTTTTATTCATCTCTTCACATTGTCAGTCCAAGTCTGAACGCGTAAATGTGCAGGATGCTATAAAAGCCTCAGGTGCGCTCCGCTCTCCACTGGACTGTAGGGTAAATGACAGAGGGTTTAGACTGTATGACTGACGATTTAGGACTGGTGGGTTGTGGTATAGTGTTTGAGTGTTTATGTGGGACAGGAAGATCGAGGGGCAAGGAGCTGGAATAAGGAGAAGGTATCAAGAACAGACAAGAAGAGTACAGGAAACTCTGACAGGCTATTGGTCTGTTTTGGTAGAAGAACAGTCAGAACACCAGGGGGCTTTTAGACGGTGGTGGAGCAGTGGTGGGGACACGGTACGATCGAGGTAAAGGGCAGATTCTGAGGGGTTTCCTTGCTGGGGTTAACTATTCTGGATGGCGGCCTTCTCAGTCCTGGGCTTCAGCTGCTGTGATGTTTCAGCAGATCATTCGTGTTTTTGATGATCCTTCATGTCCTCCTCATCTGTGTACTCAGACGGCTCATCTCCTGGCTTCAACAAACGGCCAACGTAGTCATATTTCTCTGAGAGAGAGAGGAAAAAGAAATGGTAAAGCATTAAAAAAACAACAATTTTAAAATAAAGTTTTGATATTTGTTCTTTTTTTGTTCATGCGTACTGAGTGCATATTTATCTTATGCATAAACGTTTGGAAGGACTCTTATTTGGACATTGAACTCTGGTAATAACAACTAGGGAGAAGTTAGCATGGACCTGTTAGCCTCTGTTGGTTCTGGTTATTGTAACGAAGACAAAACTAAAAGTATTAAATAATTAGTTATTTTAAAAAAATAAAATAAATAAAGCATAAATAAAATAAACATTGTAAATACTAAATGAAAAAATAAATAAATAAATTAAAAAAACAAAAGCTTTGGTAACTAATTCAAGTAAGTTTAGTACTTCCCTATACCTAATAAAATTGTGCACACAAACTGTTCAAACTTAGATAAAAACATATTTAAAAAAAAGAAAATTAAAAATATTAACTAATCTAAACTTAAGTTTCACTTTCCTTTAACAGCCAGTAAAAAAAATAAATAAAATAAAATAAAAATATTTATTATATATATATATATATGATGGTTCTTATATAGTGTTCACCATGATTTCACACCTGATAGCAAAAAGAAATGTTGTGCTTTATCACCACAGTAGCTTATTTGTCAAGCAGCATTAATCTGTTATATTACATGCCTGATTTTCTCCACAGGCGCCGACACGGAAATCAAGTCGTTTCTCTGACATTTCCTCATCGCACACAAACAGATACAAGACTGTTCTACACTGAATCAATCAATCTAGATCAGTCAGATTTAAACCTTACATAGCTATAGAACAAGAGTCACTCTCCCCAACACACAAACAGATTAAGTGAACAACCTCATCTCATCCAAGAATCATTTGTGTGGTTCATATGTGACAACTGTTTTTGATTGCACCTACTGAAGACAAAAAGGAAGTCTTTCTTGACTTTATTTCATGGTACCAACAACCCAGCCTTTTTATCTTATCTCATTCAACCATCTGACACATCATCACCGCTGAATAATGGTGCAGGAAACACTGATATATGGCCATACAGTTTTTTTATAGCTCTCTGATCTAGAGCGAACAGGACAATTAAAGATTATTGTCACTCATCATCTAGAGAATTTTTCCAGTATCCCATTCCTGAATAAGCTGTGTGATTGCAGTATATGTACTGATCAGCCCTAACCAGCACAACAGGAACAACATGCAGAGCTTGTGGTCCAGGAGGAGTGAAAACGAGCTACCTACCAAACATGCACAACTATCCTACCTCCAGTTAAGCCAATTAACCCTTTCAGACATGCTGCCTAGATGTTTGGGCAAACGCTATATGTTTTCTTTCTGAATTCACAGTGAAAATCTCCTGCTTACCCATGAACTGCATCTCCCATTCTCGAACGCTTTCCATCTGTACAGCATTCAGGTCTGAAAGATCATCGTACTCGTCTCGTAATGCATCCTTCTCCAGGCAGAATGTTGCCAAACCCCGAGAAGCATCACGTCCCGCGAAGATCCCGTAGGGGCCCTCTAAAACAACAGACACACTGTGAGCATAAAAGGTCAGCAAGACAAATTTAGGAACTTTTGCACATTAAGGATACAGCAACCAGAACTAAAAACGCTATATTGCCAGGGATTCATTAATTATTGTCTGATCTGAAATTAATTTGTCAAATTAAAAACAAAATCTGATACTAAACGGTATCTAAACGGTATCTAATTTTTTTTTAACAATACCCAGCCCTAGCTATGAACCTACTAAGAGAAAACAGTTGTAGAGTCACTGGGCCAGACAATCCCAGACAAGCTGAAACCACTGTGGAGTGTGGTCTCAAACACAACCAAACAGTTGAGGTGAAGCGGCTCACGCAAACCAGAGGAATGCAGGTAAACAAACAGGTACTCCAAAACAGCTGTGTGAGAATCCGTGAACAACACACCACGCCAAGTAAGGAAATGAATGTGAGGTGCCTTTACACTATGGCTACGTCTACATGAATCTGGAAACATGCCACTTTTTTTAAATTTTTTTTTATTCTCTGTCAACACAAGCCTTTTTGTTGTTTTCCAAATGTTTCTCATCCACACTGAAACATCAGAAAACCTTAAATTCACCACAATGAAGCAGACAGCTATAATATATGATATTTAAGCAGCTTTATGCCTTAGAAGAAAACTTTAGATTGCATCTCAAAACAGAAGAGTGGCACTGTGACTGACATACGGCCTAGGGTTGGGTCGATAGACGATGCCATTGCCGATGGCCGATAGACATCATGATGCTGAGCCGGCATCGCGATGCTCCGCCCCGCCGCAGCAGCAGCAACAGCAACCAGCTCGCGAAAAACATACTTAATCTATGGCTGCAAATCTAAGCCATTAATAAACGAGCGCACAACTAATGCTGGCGAGCGCTGTAAATCATTTCCGCGAGAGGAAAACAGATGTACATGCGAAGAAATGGGGCCTGCGAGCTCATATCAAACCCTCGCACGCGCTTGATCTATCATCTGCATGCAAGTCAGGCACTCGTGCGCGATCACTCCTGCACTCAATCCTCTCTCACCTGCTCGCGTGAACACTGTTTTGTCAGTCGTGGGGCGGGGCTTAGTGTTTTAGTAACAACTAACCACCCCCACCCGCCGCCGACGATGACATCGTCCATTGCGATGTTTCACATTGGCCAAATACGGCCAACCCTAATACGGCCTTACGCCTTGTCTGTGGAACCAGGGCAACAAGTCTTCTTTTACGATCATTTTATTCAGGACAATCTCATCATTCACCTGACATGTCCAGGTCACGCTCACTCACCATCATATGTTCGATCTGAAACACAACTGCCCTCGTGTTTTGCCGCAGGACAGCAATAAGAGAGTAAATTTCCTGTCATCTTTGCAGGACTGTAATATGAAGAGTGTACAAAAGTAACATATGTAGCAACAGTGTAAATGTGAATAGCACAATACCAGTATAAACATATCATACCATAAACACATTTATGGTTAATGCGTCACATGACTAAACATGCAATACTGTTTTCAAAACCCTTCAAACTGCCATGTAAAATTACCAAAAGTTGTATTCAATTTAGAGAGCATTTTCAATAAGCTCTGTGTTCGTGTGCACAAAGAGTCAAAACGTAGAGAAAAACAGGCCTATGTGTTTTCAAATAAAAATATATTCCAACTCCAGCTGTGCACAAACCGCTCAGGCCACACCTTTACTCCCAAACCTAAAACCTCCTGAAACGTGACAGATGAGCACAACAGACTGATGAACTTCAGTCACAATCAAAACAAACAAATGAACTGACGTGATAAAAGGAGACGATACAAGGACAGGCATGTCTCTGATACTTGCTGCACAGTTTTCCTTCATAACCTCTTGAAAAGGAACTAGAATCCATGATTCATAAATGACAGACAAAAGCCTTCCAGATCAGGCCTGGTGATGACTAGGCTGCTCTGGCACGTGTAGTTTCTTCTGTTCTCTTCGACAGAGAGACTGAGCTTTAGTCACTGTTTATTCAGAACAGAAGGCAATAGAGGGGGCAATCTTTCGATACTTCTTTTTTTGGTTCATCATCTGATCTCCATGTGCCAAAGCCAGTTAGCTCACACACACACACACACACACACTCTCTCTCTCTCTCTTTTTCAGCAGTTGAGCAATAATAATCTTAGAAGAAACAAGCAGGTCCAGCCAAACATTGACCAAAAAGAACAAGCTGCCCTATGGTCGAGTGATAAGACAACACGTCTGCCTGCAAAGTACAAATCTCTGCTATAGTCTCACCAGGTTATAAATGAATGCAGCAACAGGTAAATAAAGCTGATCACATATTCTGTCTGGGTGAAACGGTGCAAGATGCCACACAGGACTACAGGTGTCTAAACGAATGACGCACTGGTCAGAGTCTGGTCGTCTGCTGACACCACACCTTGAATGCCCCGCGCACACCCACATAAACACCACAGATGGTCAGATAACATATCTCATATTCAAATATAGCTGAGGGAGATGAGGCCTAATCAGAGGCTCTAGTTTGACCTGTGAATCAAAAGTTGGTATATGCAATCAAGGTCTGTGATGATCTTGTTACAGTTTTTGGTGCATTCTTGGTTTCACTTCTGACCTGGGTCTCCAAATATAGACTCCAGATAGACAAAAGACCGCTGTTTCTGGCTTTGAGAGCAAATAGTATTCTGTGTAGCATACAGCTGTTTTGCATGGTCTGTAAACTGCTCTTGAAGTACAGGTGAAAGAGACCAGCGAAGGGAGGAAGGAATGAGGCCCGGTGCTTGATTTCTTGCTAAACTTAGCTGACCTAATATTCATCATGGCAAATCAAGCGGTTAGCTTTACATGTTTAAAATAAGCATATCGATTAATGCAGTGTGCAGCTATACCAGTATTGTGTATACCTGATGGGTGTGCCAGCACATGGCTCTCACCCCATATGTCCACGTCATACATGGCTCTTATTAAAAAAAACGCACTGACATGACAGGTTCAAGCCTGGGAAAGAGTTCACAAATGAAAAACAAAGCGGTAGAAAGGTGACCGCAGTTATGAATGAGACAGAAAGGGCCCGTCAAGAGGCTGGCAAACTCTGATAAGACATCAGACCACACGGTGCATCATCACAGCAGGGGTTTATGGGAGAAAGAGGCTTTGTGTGACTTTACCGTGACCAGTGTTCACCAGTATTAGCTTTCCTCTGACCAGAGTATAAGTATAACTAACCATTACAAGTAATACTGACTAACATCTGCTTAGTATAGGTTTGGGGGCTTAAAATTTAGCATCATTTCTCATTATTCCTACAGCAGGTATATGCAGCTAGTAAAAAGGAAAACAAAACGTGTTGTCAGTAATCTAACTGTCCACAATTTCATTGCTTATTCATCATTTACTAGTCAATGCTGGAACAAATCACTAGTATTTAGTTGTCACTCTATTACTAGTTAAAAATGGCAAATGTAAAATATTTACTTCAGACCAATATGCATTTCCAATTGTTGCTGGCACTTCCAGTTTTAGTAAAACAATAAGGTTACTTTATTTTAAGATCTCCTTGTTACAGTGTAGTCACACAAATAAGCACTGAGTAATATTAATAACTCAATACACTTACTATATGGTTATAGTTTGTAGTTAGTCGCTTGTAAAGCAGCATGTAATGTAAACTTGCTGCAATAGTAACGCGTAACGTTAACAAGCAAACTGTGAAATGAGTGCTACAGCGAATATTAATAAGGTGTATATTAGTCACTAGTAACTATACAGTAGTTACTAGTATGCCAGCTTTAGTAGACTTTGCGTACTGAATACTAGTACCTTCTCCACTGCTGAAGTTAAAAAAACCCGCTGAATGTGGGTGTGAGCCTGAGCCCTGCGCTCTCCTTACCGCGTCCGTAAAACTTTTTGCCGCTGGTCACGTCGAAGACCTTGGTATTAACTGCCATGAGGATGCGGGGGTTCTGCACGCCGTCGTACTCGCGCAGCTGCTGCAGGGTGAAGTCGCGTCTCCTCATCTTGGGAAGCGGCGAGGCCTCGCTGCCCCGGCCCGCGTCCGCGTCCGCCCTCCGCCACCACCGCGCGTAAACCACGTAACACGCGGCCAGCAGGAGCACCAGAACGCTGAGATCGAGCAGCATGCCGCTTATACCGAGACCGGCCCCCGGGTCTAACTCCTCCGTCGTGCCCTGCCCGCCGCTAGTGTCCGCCGCTGCACTCCTACCGTCCCCATCGTCCGCCATACTGCAACGATAGCGCCTTCCCACCGTGCGCGCCCGCCCAGCTGCCACTCAGGGGCGCCCCGGATTGGCTGTCTTTCACCGGAACACCGCGTTGGCTCCTGGGATTTGTAGTTTTCTGTCAGAGTGGCGCCTACAAGACCACCGATCGCATGCGACCAGACAAAGGCTTTAAGATAATGAGAAGGCGCCGTTATGATTATATTTATCAGTAGCCAACCGTGAAAAAATACTGAAGTATGCCAAAAATCTGCTTTTTAATTAACCTTCAAATCAAAAGTATGTTCTACTTTTATCTATCGTACACATTGAACAACTAAGGTGTATTAAAAACAAAACTGAATCACATTGTATGATAAACATATACGATGTGATAAATATTATACGGCAGGCAAAAACTTAAAAACTAATCATAATTCAACAAAGATAACAGTATCCCTATCTTCACAACTCAGAATTTACAATCTTTGCTATTGCTTAAGTGCAAACTAAGCGTTGATAAGTGAATTGAGCTTTGCTATAACGTTACTTGTTAGAATAAAAAAAAAAAAAAAGTGTCTATTCTTTACAATGTCTAAAGTTATAGTGAATACTAACTACTGTTTAGGCAGGCCAAATTGCTCTCTGTGTGTTTATCGTGTCTGTAAGAGGGTTCCCGAAGTCATAGTAAACCTTTAAATATTAAGGAATTTTAAGAGGGGAACTGGAAACTCATGAAAATGTTTATAGTGAACACAACACATGCTTCAGGTTGTGCTCGGCTCTGTTTTTTTGTTGTTGTTGTTTTGTGAGTGAAAATGATTGATTACTCCCATTCAGTAAGCCAAGTAACAAGAAGAGTAATGGGGAATATTTTCTCAAAAATCTGCAAAGATCCAGGAAAACAACACTGCAAAGCACACACTGATGTGACTCGAATTCAGCAAGAAATACAATATATATTATTTTGGGGTTTTATAAACAGATTTTAATATATTTTAAGTTTTTTTTACATTTTACAATTTATGAGGAAAGAAAAAAATTAAACCGACATGCATACCAACACACAAGCGCACACAAACAAAAATATCACAATAAAATGAATCAATAAAAATGAATTGATTGAAATTAGAGAGCTGCTTCTAATAGTTTTTTTATGTACAGTTTAATAAGCAAATATGATACAATCGGGACATCAGTTCAGTGTCTGATTAATGATCATAAATGAGAAACAAAACACTGATTTAATGTTATCAGCAAAGATCCAAACTGAAAAATAAAAATGAAATGCAAATAAAAGTATTCTCTGGGCCACCATGTTTGCAGTCATCTACTCTCTCTCAGTAATATTATTTAAAAAAAAAAAAAAAAAAAGATTATAATCAATTAAGCTTTCAAAAAAAAAAAAAAAAAAAAAAAAAAAAAAAAAAAAAAAAAAAAAAAAAAAAAAAACAATAGTAAAACAATAAATTATCTCAAACTCAACTCCAATAGGATTCAAAATTTAAAAAGAAAGAATAATAATTCCTCTCAAAAAGATAACATTTCTTAGAAACTTCAAGTACACATATGTTTACCAATTTAAGTCAAAATTATTTAAAGGTCAAATATTTTTTTTCTCCTCTACTCTGCACCTAAACTGGAGACGTGGCATCTTTGAGATCACCACCTCCGCAATGTGAACAGCAAAATATTCATTTAAAAGCAGGAGCATCCTGTAGTTCCTGATGTTAACACTTTTTATCATAGTTTTTTTTTGTTTTTTTTACAATCCCTCGCCTCTGATATCTACGTACTTCTTCGATATTCAGCTCAGACACTCAGCTAATCATAAAAGCATAAAGAACTTAGTATTCCATCATGGTCATATTTCCTACACAAGCTAAAAGAGCAAAAAATGCAATAAGCTATATAGTGTGTTATCTTGTGTCAACCTCAGTTCAAGTTTTTTTTTTTTGTTGTTTGATGAGCTTTTTAAAAGTTTTAAAATAAATGAACTAAATATGTGCACTGTGCATTTCGCACAAAATTAAAAACACTTAAAAACCAAGAGATTAATTATTTATGCGGACAGAGCTGTAAAATATATATATATATATATATATATATATATATATTTGTGTTGCTTTTGAAATGTAAGGCATTTGCAAAGGTAAAGCTAATTTTAAAACGAGATAAACTGCATTCGATGTAGGAATGCATTTTCTGTAAACGTTACAGCAAAACAAGTTTACCATGCGTACTTGATTCTGAAACTACTAACTGCGGAAAAAAAAAAAAAAAGATCTTATGGAAGTTAACCTGTCCAGAAAAAGCACCTTGTACAACATTACAACGATATTTCCGGTTTACGCTTCAGTTTGTGACAGTTGGTCTTTGCTCTAACGGTTTGACTGGCTCACTTCCGAGGTTACGGTGTAAAACATAAGCCTGCACCAGCACTGAAAAATCTTTTCACAGCTCTAGAGTTAGAATCACACTCAAATACTGTATATAGTGTAGCAAGGGCTTCATTTCTTTGGCTGTTGGGCATCTTTGTTTTTGCTCGTCGCCGCCTCTCCTTTACGAGCATCTGATGAGGTATACTTCTTCACATTCTCTTTGGGTGGGGCTTTGGTAGACGGGTCATTTGCCATGCTGCTTTTGGCGGTCAGAGGTGCTGGTTTCTGATTGGCTGTGATTGGCTTAGCTGACGGTTGATTGGTGGTTTTCCTTGTCGTTGGGGCAGCGGCTTGATCCGTTGTGGTTGTTTTTGCCATCACGCCAGTGGCTGGTTGATTGTCTGAAGACGTCTTGGCAACTGTGGTCTGTTTCGATGACGATGATGTCGAGTTGTGTCGCCTACGTTTGACCTCGTCTCCTGCCGAGGCCGAGTGTGCTTTCCTCCTTCCTCCTTCCTCTGCCATTGGTGGCTAAGAGAAGGGAAATTAGAGTTTGTTTGTTAACAGTTAGAAAGTGATTAAATGTATATTGACTAATGCTATTCATCCTATAAACGCCTACTTTATAATATATGACGCCTCTAAATGATCAAAATAATAAAAAATAAAAAAACCCTGTTGCACACAACGTACTACCTTCCGATCAATAGTTTATATTATTGATAGATAATATATACATTTTAAAACCTTATTGATTTTTTAAAATTAAGTAAACCTAAGAATTATCTTTATATTGTTAGTAATATTTTACATTGTTAGATGTTTATATTGTATTTTTACACGGCTCTCTGGAATGCTTGATTCTGATTGGTCAGTTGAGACATTTTCTTTTCGAATAATAACCGCATAGCCGGTACTACTTATGTTTAAAATCCCTCCGCGCCAACAAAGACTACCGTTTGGCGCCATCTTGTGACAAACACTGGACAACATAAGGCGCAATAAATGACTAAAATACATCCGTTGTTATATATCCATATGTAGATGTTATAAATTGTCTGAAGGTTGAATGTTAGTCACGTGGTACTATATCGTTTCGCGGAAGAATGAAAATGTTAATTTAAAACAAATATGCCAATAAAATGTTTCAAATTTATAGTCATGTTCAGTTTTTTTTTCTTAGGTGGCAAGTAGCCATGTAATAAGCGGGATAATATATAGGCCTCCGCTTCGCATCGGGTCCTGATCACACTGTCGGGGCTTATTTCTGCGATAACTACCGGCTGCCTGTACATTATTCCTTACTTAGATTTCATGTTAAAATTAATTGATCAATTATAACACACATCAGGAACATTTATTTGTATTTGTTTTTTTTATTTGTATTTGACTCATTTGCAACATTATTATTATTATTATATAAGAAGCATACTGCATTACATGTTTTGTCCTCCACAATAAAAATTAGAGAGCTTTGGCCATAAAACTAAGCATTTGAATATAATCTTACTGATATACATTATTTGGATATATAGATTGACAGATGATGGTCATATGAATTTTATGGAAAACGTCTGTTATTATACTGTATCTCATCAGATGACACGACCATCATTGTACTTTTTGGCCATGTAACTATCACTAATTGCACCAAATAACATGTTTTTGCTCAATTTGGGCTTTATTTTTTCTTAAGTATGAGCTCCATGTTCCTTTATATAATTATATGAGCCATAAATACCTCATGTGCATAAAAATAAATTATATATATAATAAATTATAAAATGCACAAGTAAACTTTTTTTTTAGGTTTAAATATATTTAAGGTTTAAATATAACTTCCATTTCAGAATTTTTTTTTCTTTAGCTACCATTTCATACGCTTACAGGGTTGATGGGTTATTCTGGGATCACATTCACACGTAAGACTGATGCTTATACTCACATCTACTCTGAAATCATCAATGCTTTTGAATTTGCTGAGGTATTCCTGGAGTTTGGGGTCAATGGGCTGATTCTTCACCTTTGCGTATTTCAGGAAAGCCCAGAATTTCTCCAGCCCATATAGTTGACCTACATGTATACACAAACCCCCAAACATCAGATGCAAGCACATGATGATTTCAGCCACAAAAAAAATAAAAATAAAAATAAAATAAAAATAAATGGTGGTTTACTAACAAGCTTTAACGAGTAAGTAAATTCCACCCACAAAACACCAAAATAAACATTTCAGCCTTTGCATATTTGTTTTAATTATTTGTTATTATGAACGTCTGACCCTTCTCATAGTCCTGGATGGTCTCCTCCTGGAAGTCCTTAAAGATGTCTTGTCTAAACCTCCGCTCTAGTCCATAACTGTAGTAGCGGAACAGACACTCCAGTCCATACCTGTTTAAACATTTCAAAACATATTAGGCATTCCCAGATATCACAGCCAGTGGTATACCAAAACCTTATACATCATTTACAAGTCTAATCATTTGCATGACTGTCGGCATTGCAAATACTATACATGGCGGAAGTCAGAGCTAGTACAGTTTGCACATGTCTTAAGACGGTCTTTTGTGCCCCAAAAACAAACACATTATTCTGAAATATGCTGCAATGATCTGGTTTCCAAGAAAAGAAAAAAGTTTTCAAAGGTTTTATGTTATAATCATTTGGATGTTAACTGATATATCTTCCAAAAATTGTTGCCAAATACTTTTTATTATTGTATTGTTGCATGAAAGAAGATTTACTGTTCAAGAATCTGCAAGATCAGTGATGTTGAGGGTATTTGAAGTTCAAGATATAGTGCATGGTTTTAATATTGCATTATTAGTTTTGTTCATTCCAAAAATAAGCATTCAGGATAAAGTACTGTAATACACACACTTGCCTAACAACAACTAAGACAAACAATCTGTGAGTAAACAACCAGAAGAGGTCATGTGTCCCTGTTTAAGAACCAGACAGACCAGAAAGAACAATGTTCAGGCTTAGCTGCCATTTTAACATGGGTGTGTTTGTACGTAGTGTGTTATTTAGTTTAGACATGAATGCCAACTTAAACATTCTCTCACGTGAAATTGCTATGATAGGCAATCTTTCCTTTATATTTCATTATTTTTAAAACCAGGAGAATTCTGAAGGATCTGTAATACCAGTGGTTTATGGCTTATGCATATAGTCAGACGGACTCATGAGCAGGAAGCTTTTTATTTTTGGTATGTCATTTATGTATCCTCTTGCCAAACTGGGGGCACTTGAGAAGGGGTCAAATGAACTTGGTTGACTTGCTGCCTGACTTCGATAACTTCTCCACTATGGACTATGGATCTTACCTGTAGTTCTCTTTGGCATCCTCTACGGCATACTGCTTGAACTCCTCGTACATCTTCCTGTTGAAGTTATCTCTGAGGAAGAAGGACCAGAATCTGAAGAGGGTGTTCATCTCCTGAGACTGACCCACACCTAAACGCTTTCTCTCTGCGAAAAGAAAATTCACAAGACATTCAAGTAAAGCAAGCATACACAGATATTCAGAACAGCTGTTGTGTGAAAAACAAACAAACGCTGCACCATTGAGGCATCGTCGGCGATATTTGTGGTAAACTTGCTGCGTGAAGCCGTTTTCTTTCAAAAGCTCGTGGGATGGATGCCAGAACTTAGGCAGGGACTGCGGGGTGCAGCCGTAACTGCCTGACAGCGCGGGAGCTCCTTCCGACGGAGATGCATTCGAGCTGCTGTACAGAGGATGAGAAACACTGTTAGTCTGAAACAGTTAGCTGATGTGTTGGACAAGATACAGAATGATTTGCACCTCAGTGTTAAGAGCATGACATGAAAAAAGCCACAAACCTGATGGAGGAGGTGCGGGGTCTGTGCTCTCGCGAGTCCATCACCCAGCCTACATGACACTCCAGAGGAGGGTTAGAGCTGTGACGGGTTTTCCTCTTTCTGGGGGTCTGCAGAAATATGCGCCTGGTTAAGAAAACTGTAAGAACTTGGGCATTTGGGCAAAAATGTTAAAGGCTAAAAGCTCAGCCTCGCGTTGTTCCAAATCTGTATAGGTTTCCTTGTTATGTTGAACATAAGAAAAGATATTTTGAAGAATGTAGGTACTATAGAAGTCAATGGGGACTAACAACTGGTTCTTCAAAATTCTTTCCATATCCTTTTTTGTGTTTAACATAAGAAAGAATCTTGCACAGGTCTGGAACATTAAGTGAATGACGACAAAACAGGTAATAATCTTAAGAAATAAATTCAGTGTAGTTATAATCCCAGAATGTGTTTTCCCAGTACAAACATACTTTTCCATCAAGGCTGCCGCTGTCTTTGATGACAGGGTAGAAGCGCGGGGTTTTGGTGGGGTCCTGTCTTCCAGGGGTGCGAGGTGTTCGTGGGGTGCGGGGCACACTGGAGGATTCTGGGACATCCGTGGGGAGAGAGTGAGCCATGCTAGAATCATCTAAAAAAAAAAAAGAACGGACAAAAATTACAATTTAATTATTTTATTTATAATTAATTTAGCTTGTTTATTCATAAAAGAGAGAGATAGATAGATAGTAACCTGTCTGACATGGTGGAGGGGGCGGGACCTCCTGATTGGGCTCAATTGGAAGTTTAGGGGTCAGAGTTTCAAACTCATCTTGGCTGATCATGTTGATCTTTTTAAAATTCTCCATCTCCTAAAAACGTTGAACATATTGACATATTATAGAGAGTACAAACAAACAAATAGCTACAAGTAGAGCATCACAACAAAAAGGAGAAGAGGAAGACAAAGTGGACATACAGTTTCTGCCTGTATGAGCAATGAAGTCATAAGTGTTCTATATTTGACTGCAGGCAGTGCACTTGATCAGGTTTACCAGCGGTTATTACTTGCAATGACATCCTTATAGTCCACCATAAAGACTCAAACCCATTTGGCAACAGAAAGTAAAGCTTTTAGGCCTATCAGAGGCATTAAATCAGACGTAACATAGTTGATCAGGGGTTTACCAGGAACTTGATGTGTCAAATGCACAACTTAAACACACTGGTCACAATGGTACACAGAACATATACATTTAATAAAGCCAAACTATCGTAGTGACATCATAAACTCTTAACTGATCTGAACAAACACATGCATATGTGCTCTTTTCTGTCATTTTTTTTTGCTGGTGTTTATCACATGTCTGTACTTTGAACTTCAACCCTTAGAGACCTTGGCACAGTAAGCACAGGTGCCATGACTCCCATGAGTGAGAACAGGTGGGTACCCCCGAAACCACTGTACAATTCAAAACACATTTCAGTGCAAATTGTTAACTGGATATGACCTAGTTGAGTTAAATTGGAGTCACACATTCTTTCAGGAGTTTTTAACATTTGCAAATGGCTCAGATTCTGATGATGTTAGTATGAACCGGCTCATACAACATCAATAAATTAGTTTTTGTCCTGGAGGATCTAATATCCAAGACTATATTTTTTCCTCTAAAACAGGGGTCATCCAATTTGATCCTGGAGGGCCGGTGTCCTGCAGAGTTTAGCTCCAACTTGCCTCAACATACCTGCCTGGAAGTTTCAAGTATAGCTTGAAAAGATGCTTCAGATGTGTTTGATTAGGGTTGGTGCTAAACGGTTTCAGGACTGAACTTGGTGACCCCTGCTCTAAAAGAATGTCCTAGACCAGTGCTTCTTAACCATGTTCCTGGAGGCCCCCCAACACTGCATGCTTCTCATGTCTCCTGAATCAAACACGCCTGATTTAGCTCATCAGCTCATTAGAAGTGACTTCAAGAACTGAAATGGGTGTGTCAGACAAAGGAAGCAAAACATGCTGTGTTGGGGGGCCGTTAGGAACCACTGTCCTAGACCATATGTGACCCTGGACCACAAAACCAGCCATAAGTCTTATGGGTATATTTGCAGCAATAGTATGCCATTATTCCAGTCATAGTATTGTACGGTATATATTACTAAGAACTCTTCTCATGTGGATAACTTTAAAGACAATTTTCTCAATATGTAGTTTTTTTGCACCCTTAGATTTCAGATTTTTAAATGCATCTCAGCCAAATGTTGTCCTATCAGAACAAACCATCCATCATTGGAAAGCTTATTTATTCAGCATAAACTGGTTTTGTGATCACATGAGCTTTCAAACAGCTCTTGTCTGATTGGTTGTGGACTCTAGAGGATACGTAAAGGTATTTGTCACTGTCCTCTTAAAATAGAATAATAACACTGCTGGATTAACCAAATAATTTGATCCAGATATTGTGGTGAAATTGAACTGCCCTTATAAAACAGAATCATAATAAGATGCGGAGAGATATTAGCACATCAACCTCTGTAGAACTCTGTGATCATATGTCAAACCCTAGAGAGCACAGGTTGGTTGGGAAATAAATCAGCGAGAACACAAGGTGCTGCCTAACGTGAGATGTGACATCTTAAGTAAATATTTCATCATATTTTCGGTTCCTACAGAGCAATTCCAACTTTTGAAAAGGAAAATTCCCATGTTTCTGCTGAGTGTGGACATTTATCTGAACTCCGCTGCTGAACTAACACTACATCGGCATTAAGTTTTCTGTGTTAATATTACACTAATTTCATTTTTTAAAATCTTTTTGTTTACCCTATAGCTCAAATGTTTGGGTTCAATAAGATTTTTTATTATTATTAAATTAATACTTTTATTTAGCAAGAATGCATTCTATTGATCTACAGTACTGTAAAGACACACACACACACACACACACACACTCAGGTACATACACACATATACATACATACATATACATATATACATACATACATATACATATATATATATACACACACACACATACATACATATACATATATACACACACACACACACACACACATATATATACATACACACATATATAATTATTTTATTTCAAAGAAATGTTGCTATACATCACATAATAAAATATTTTTTTTCTAAGCAGCAAATCAGCATATTAGAATGATTTCTAAAGGATCATGTGACACTGAAGGCTGGAGTAATGATGCTGGAATGCTGGATGCAGCAATTCAATTACAGGAAGAAATTACATATTCAGATAGCAAAAAGCTGTTTGAAAATGTAATATAAAGATACTTAGTAGGGCTGTGCGATATTTATATTAAGCTGGTTCTTTGATTGGCAGTAAATCTCCATCAGCTGTTTTTAAACAGACCGCCAGTTAATACCCAGAGCCGTAGATCACTGACAAGCTACGCAATATCACGTTCAGTTTCGCGTGTGATTCATTGGCCTAGCTTGTCAGTGATCTATGGCTCTGTGAATGAACTGGCGGTCTATTTAAAAACAGCTGATGGAGATTTACCGACTTTACTGACGAGATGCGCATGAATATATCGCACAGCCCTTATACTTAGCAGAATGTCCAAGCTGTTCTCTTCCATACAATAAAAGTAGATGCTGACCAGGGACAGCATTATTCACTACTCACTTTTTCTATATGGAGGTGAGAAGTTCAGACATTCTACTGTACTCTTTATTGTAAAAGACTTTTTTATTTTTGTAATGTTGATAAAAGCACAACTATTCTTACCTTGGCATTGGCACACTCTTGCTGTCCTTCTTCGGTTGTCCAAAGATCTTGTTCATAGTAGAACAATCCATCGTTAATGGCTTTAGCAAGGTCAACTGTAATTTTGGCACGTGACACATGGTTCCCAGTCCGATCACCCCCAGGATGTTTCCGCAGGTGAGGGGGGGTCTGAGTAACAATCAGGATCTTGTTTATGTCTCGGTCGTCAAGTTCATCATCAGAATCGTCATCTGACCAATCAGTGAAGGTGTTCTTGCGAGGCGCTGCGAGTCTTTCCATTTCTTCATCAAACAGGAAGTCCAGCTCCTCCTGGTCTGCCTCAGGCTGCTGTTTTGAGCTGGACTGAACCAATTCTGTGCGCTCCTGAAGCAATCACATACATTTTAGTTTTTTTTCATATTTAATAAATACGACATAAAAATAAATTGAAATAAAATACAATCAGCAAAGCAGGAAACACAGAAAGCGGGGAAAATACTCAACTGCAGATGGGGACAACTCAAGAAGGAGAGGAGGAGGAGAAGAAGGAGGAGGAGGAGGAGGAGGAGAAGGAGGGCTAGGAGGAAGAGGAGTTACTGAGGTCTGCACATCCACAGGACAGGAGATGGAATAATGGAGAGGGAAAATGATGGATGAGGATATATGGAAGAGGGAAAGGTAAAGTGTTTGATCAAAATGCTCAAGAAAAATAGTGTATATATATAAATATATATATATATAAAAACATTATACTTTTCAAAAACTCAAAATATTTTATTTTTTTCTTTTAAAATATTCTCCAAATTGATTTTGGTACCTGTGTAATGTGCACTCCTATTATTTTGCTGCATGAACTGCCTTTAAGTTAACGGGAATTTTTATTTATTTATTGATAATGTACACTTGTCTGAGGAAAGCCATATTAAAAAAAAAAAAAAAAAAAAAAAAATCATACTTTTATGTAGCAAATGTGTATTAACTCATGAAGTGTGACAGTAAAGACAATTATAATGTCTTCTAAAAATTTCAAATAAATGCTTTTTCTATTAAAAGAATCATGAAAAATACGTATTAAGCAGCATCTTCAACATTAGTAAGATACAAATTTTTCTTATGTTTCATTTTAGAATGATTTCTGCAATATCACACACCTATAAATTAAAATAGAAACCAGTTATTTTAAATGTTTGTAATATTTCACTTTAATACTGTATATAATGCATTTCTTAACTATATATAGCCTTGTAGAGCATAAGAAACTTCTTTGGAAAACGTTTGCATTAAAATATTGCATAAAAAAAATTCAAAATAAAAATTGCACAATGGAAAGGCCAATGTGTGCATGAATTCTAAAAATGAGAATAAAAGCTTATACGCATTTATACACATTCAACAATTAAGTACGATAATGATTAGGCACCCTGAAATGCTTGAGGAAAGTCTATCGTCAAAGTATTTCTGAATAATTACACGACTGCGTTACCAAAACAGCAGCATCCACCTCCAAAAGCAATGACATTTATTTTGTTATGTCTACTCACTCTGAGGCATAAGTCATTTAATAAATATGAAAATGATTACATTCAGTGGCTTCTGCTAGTTTTCTTCGAAATATTTTATGTCAGTTTATCAGGAAATGAGGGTTTTGTTCTCTTTGACTCGTTAGATGGAAAAGGTGATTTATTCTCAAGTTTTTGTGATATTCCAGTTTTGAACAAAAGATAAATTTCCATCTTTGGATGGAAACATAACTCATGTTAAACGTAAATCTGTAGATTATAATGTTGTGACGGCTAAATTACATTTTTAAAATTCACAATTACTTTGTTGTGCTTCATTTAAAACTTTTTTTAGACAAAATAGCATTAAACAAATGTATTGAGAATTTAGTGCATCACTACAAAACGCTGTGACATTAGGATCTAGAAGTACCTTATTTTTTCCAGATATGTTTCTATGTCGTTTTTCCACCGGTATCCACGGCTGGGCGTCTGGATCAGAAAGACTGCTGGAGCGCTCTTTAGACGTATTCCCATCTTCACTAGAGCTACTTTTTGAGTCTGAAGGAGAGGATTCTTTGGACTTAGGTTTAGCTGCGCCTGTGTCATCACTAGTTTGGCCATTTACCAGAGCGGGTTCAACTATGTGCTGACTGACTGGGGAGGACGACACTGTGGCACATGTAGAGGGAGAGAGGACAAGCAAAAGATCAGAAACAAGCAAACTGACATTATAATTGCAAAACAATGATGGACACATCAGAACCTGTGCTGAGGGAGGTGAACGTCTGTCCTGGGACGAACTCGGGGCAGTGAATGAGCTGGGAAAAATCTGTGCGCGGGGAATCCAGAGGAGGACCCGGAATGGGCCAATTCTCTGGCTCCTCTTTCCTGCGGATCTGCTCATCAACAAGCTCCACGATTTCACTGTTCTTCACAGCCTGCATACACACACACACACACACAAAAACAGATGTAACTCAACCTAAAGATAATATCTTCTGCTGTAGCAGAGGTGAAGGGTCAATAGTCACCTCTTTAATGAGGTTGATATCGGTGGTGAGGGCCTGGACTCTGTGGAAACTGGCAATCAGAGAAATGGGCAAAAAGCCTTTTGAATCCATCTTTCTCCGCAGGAAGAAGTCACGCTCCAGGTTTGGGAGACTGAAGTAGTATTCACTAAAAACAAACAGCCATCCATAAACTCCAAAATAATAATTAAACAACATAATAATAAGGTGCAGCAGATGTAAAACTGTGTATTTTAATACAAAAATAACTACTGTGTGTCTTGTATGTGCGCAATTAAGTTGTAGTTACATATAACCTAGATATAATTACATACACATCACATATTTTAAGCTGTGTACTTATCACACAAAAAATACAAATAAATGTGAATAAAAACAGACTATAGTATTTCAAGAGCAAACAAATTCATATTAGAGAGGATCATTTAACGGTTTTATTTGTTGCATGCCCATCTGGTATAATGGTATAATTTTTTACACAATTCATCTTTAATTTGTATAAAACAAACAAACAAAAAAGACTAGAAAACAGATTTTTTAAAAGGCATATACTATTAATTATATTACAAACAAATCAAGGGACATTCAAAATTAAAAATGTAATATTTCTGAGTATCTTAGTATTCATGTGTCTCTTTTAACGGCAGTAGCGTGTAAGCTTTTTCAACAAAATTCGGCATTATTTATGTAATTTTTCAAAATCTCAAAAGTTGAATGAAAAATCTCGCAAAGTCTTACTATGTATTGCAGTAAAAACTTGTAGTAGAAATAACTCTTTTTAAAATAAAATTTCAACAAATAAACAAAATTATATGCACTAATAAAACAACACAACACAACACAGCTACAATATAAACTCTTTCCGTCTGATATTTAACTATTGGACAGGACTATGTACTGCAAAACACACGCAAACAATAATCAGGAGCAGCTGGGTATTACAGTCTCATTCTATAACTGCTGCAATTAAACTGTTACATGTGCAAAGATAGAACTGACTGGATGTCTTGGGAATAAAGACAGAAATCTCACATCCCTTCAGCTATCTATCCATCCCTCCCTCCCTCTCTTTTTCCGACAACATATGCAGTCACAGATGAGCAGCGCTTCACTTTCTATCTCTGTCCTCTGGGTATTGTGTGAGGTGAGGAACTCAGCAGTCCCACAGCAGACAGCACAGAGCCTCTGGCAGGATTCCAGTGAGACCAGGTGCAATGAAACCAAAACCGCAGACCCGACCTCTGCTAACATTGCTGAAGTTCATATTTAAGAATTGTTCATTAATCTTTAATCTTTTGTGGACAAGCAGTTAGGAGAAAAGTTTATTACGTTTCCAAACACATGTGAGGTTCTACATAGCACCCTGATGAGGCACCCGAAGGTAGATCTTAAAGAGACGTGACCGATAATATACATCAACCAATCAACTTAACATGTTACACACTCAAACAACTCCTGTAAGAAGCAGAAGTGCTCTGGGAGGAACGCTGAGGCCTCCACCCAGAACACACCTTACATTCCTGCAGCTTTAGTCAGTCGAGGTCGAGTCGGCCCATGTGCCATACTGCAAATGATTCTGGGGAGTTTGAGTGGTGGTGTTTAGCAAGTTTCACTCACTGGTATGTTTAGGTGTGAGGAGAAACTGGGCTTGGAGAACATGCAGGACAAGGAATGGAGACACTTTTATCCTCTTTTTTCAAATAAACCAAAAATATGAAAAAAAAAAACAACCACCAAAAACTGATACAGAATTAGATGAACACACTGTAAAATGGCAAATGCTGAAATTAGCATGATGAAAAAGCACTATAATGCCGTTTATCATCACAGTGGTATGCAATAGAGACTATTATGAAGCAACATAAATGAACACAGTTGCGATAAAGTCACTGGGGAAGCGTTTTGTGGCTCTTTTGGTTAAATATAAAAACTTGTTTGTGGTTTAGAGTGTGCAGAGATATGTATTCCATTGAAGCAATGATGTTGGGATGGAATTTCTGCTTTATAACGCAAAATGTATTCTAATTTGTGAAATTTGCGCTCATTTTTTGCTCATATTCCTCTTGAACAGCCTTTCATCAGTAAGCATTGATATTAAAGCAACATGCCACTATTTGAAAAAAATATATAATTATAATTCCCTAGAGTTTAACAGTTGAGTTTTAACACTTTTGTATCCTTTCAGACGAGCTCTGGGTCTGGTGGTGGCACTTTTAGCTCAGAATAGATTATTAAATCTGATTAAAGTTATCATTACACTGACAAATGACTAAAGAGATACATTTTTTCCCCTAGCTGAGGTCTATTATTATTGCACCTGCTGCACCCATGGAAGTTCCTTTATTATTACGCTGGAATGAGAGTATAAGTTCCTATCCATATCGGCTAAGAATATCACAACTTTTCATTTTCCGTCAGTCTTACAGTAGAGTCAGGTTTTAAATAGGAAAATTATTGGAACTCTTTTGTTATTTTTTAAACGAGATGTTAATGGTCTAATCATTAAGCTAAGCTAAAGCTGCTACCGCCAGACCCGGAGATCGGCTGAATGTATGAAAATGGTAAAATACCACTGTTTTAACTGTAGGGGAAATCCAAAAATAGTGCAATGTTCCTTTAACTGTTTTTGAAAGATCAGTGTCAAACAGTCAGTGTGCGTGCGTGAGTGAGTTCCCTGTGGACTCAGCTTGTTATGATCACAGCATTGAGTGAAGTAAGCTTGTCTGAACTCTGAATACGATTAACACACACACACATTAACAATACCCTCATGCTGGCTAGTAGAATGACAACACACACTTTGGATATGCACACTGAAACACATTTCCTGGGGGAACGCAAAAGACATTATTTCTGACTAACTAGGAACTAACTAGGACACACCCAGCGTCCTCTGTCCTAATCTCTCTGACCCTTCCCCATCATCCATAAGGCAGACAACCTAAATTAAGGACACACACAGACAGGCAGAGCTAGGCTGCCCAACGCTGCAGCTGCTCCCCCTACTGGCGGTAAAATGTTAGACACAGAAAATATAACACAGCCGTGTGTACGGTTTCATTTATTTTTACTGACCTACTGATAAGTAAAAATCCTCTCAAGGTCTGAAATTTGTTGTTATAAGACCAATACATAGAAAGCATGTGCTAAACTGAAAGCAGGAGAGCGGGATAATTAAAACCAAGTGCTTCATTTTCTATGAATTCAAAAGGTAAGAGAGACACTAAAAACTTACATTTGGCGTTTGATGTATTCTTTGAGTAAATTCTCCTCGATCGTATACATCTGCACGCGATTACCGTCGTCATAGTAATACACCATGTTAGTGCCGAATTCGGCTGGAGCTGTGGACCCATCCAGGTACGAGTCCCGGTAACTATGGGAGTAGTCATAACGACCTGAAAACATAATGAGAGATGATATTATTAATAATACATAAGGCATATTTCTATGCATGCACTTGATACTGAATAACTGAAACCAAGCTGTAGGACTGAAGGCTCGTTCACAACAAGCACGACAACTATGAAGATAGCAAAATTACGAGTTTATTCTGCCGCTTTAAATTCTTCAGCTCATGATAGCAGGATATATATTCTAAAAACGGTTATTGTTTCTCTGTGCCTTTATGGTTGTGGTGTGGACTCTTCTATTTATTAATATTAAAAATTACTATATCTTCATCCCTATATAGTTATCGTGCTTGGTGTGAACGGGCCTTAACCTTATTTTAAACTTTACTGAAGAAGGATTTATTTTTTTTTTTTTAGATGGATTCACACACTTTTTTCCGATTAGAAAATCATAATCTCCATTCACAACAGTTATAATGCCTGAAAGAACCAGGACATTTTTAAAATATAACTCAGATTGTATTCATCTGAAAGAAGAATGTCTTGTACACCTAGGATGGCTTGAGGGCGAGTAGATCATGAGGCAGTTTTCATTTTTCAGTAAACTATGCCTTTAAGGTGACTGATCCTAATCGCTTTGAGTTGCTTGGGTTTTTTTATTGGCTTTTACTTCACCTGGACAAGCTTAAATTTCAAGCCCTGTGAAATCCGTAGGTTGCCTTAACACATACAAACAAAAAGGAAAGCTCTCCAAAAACCTTCTTTTATAAGAAATCCTAAACCTAGTGAATGTGAAAATTGAGGTTTAGGTTGTTAGGGATGTTTACCTCGTCCACGACCTCTGCCTCGACCACGACCTTTGCCCCTGCCCCTAGGGCCTCCGCGGACATTGCTGCCCTCGCTACGAACACTTGCTGTGTCATCAAAGAAATCTCTCTCTCTCCGCCAGCCTGAGGAACACACAAAAGAAAAGGACACAGAAAGAACTACAATTAAAAGTGTAAATTTAATTTGTATATTAATTTGTGTATTTAATTGCAGCAGTGCTTGAGCTGAAAACATGATAATCATGTTTCCCACCACGATTTTAAAATCTTGAGATTCAATGAAAGCAAAACACTTGACTGCCTGTGCAAAGCTATTTATATGAATTTAAGACATATATTGACTTATTTGAACTGTGACCAAGAAACCTCTTAATATTTAGTATTTAATTATGTCACAGTATTTATTTGTTTAAAATCTCTTTATATCTATACATTTTAGGGCACAGAAAATGCAAAAAATAAAAAAAAAACTGAAAGAGAAAGAAGCTAGGGGCTTTTAGTAATGCCTTATATCCTCCTGCAGATGTCTTGCCATAACATTTAGACAATAACTCAAAGCCAATTACTCCGCACATATAAAAATACATCATGTGAGATTTATGCAGAAATGAAAGAACCATTGAATTAAGTAATGAGTATTGTGTAATAAATTATATTGAGTGTCTGAGTGAGTGAGTGACTATGGCCACATGTGTGTATGTGTTAGGACATGCGTGTGTGATTTAAAGCATTAACGTGTCTGAAACCCGCCCAGGCAACAGGAGAATTTCAAAGCACTCAATTCTTTCAGTGTCTGTCTTTTTTTATCTGTAGGTTGCAGGTACACGTGTGATCATGTTAAAGTTCTCAAATTTTTTTCCCAAAGTTTGTAGTAGTGTTATGAAGGTGTGGCCCCCCTCTTCCACTTCCCAAACCTTTTTTTTTTTTCCTCCATTGAAAGGAATGAGAAGTACTTTTGAATAGTTTGTTTACCCATTTGATACATGACATTCACTAAAGTGGACGGACGTTTAAAGCCATTTTTAGACATATAGGGCCGGTTTCCCGGACAGGAGTTAAATTAAGCCAGGAGTAGACCTTTGCTAATTTAGGACATTTAAGAATTTTTAGAAACATGTCTAACAAAAATTCATTTTCTGTGAGCATTTTAAGATCAAACAATGGCAACAATGTATTTTAAAGGTGCCGTAGAATGCATTGAGAGAATATTTTAAATTGTTCTCTGATGTGTACATAGAAGGTATGTAGCTTAGGTAAGGGGGAAAAAATGCCCAGAAACTGTTTTACAGGTCCATTTACAACCCTAGAATTTGACCCTAGAATGAAACAGTCTGT
>JAUCMU010000033.1:9683787-9698633 GCA_032275025.1 Enteromius treurensis | reverse complement strand
CCATGTACTGAACTGTTATTATTCAACCATGCCAAGGTCAATTCAGTTTTCCATTCTATGGCACCTTAAAGATATATCGTTGCAACCTTTTTCCAGTTTACATGGCTCTTAACATTTGTTTTAATCTAGGAATAGTCTTAAACCCTGTTCGGGAAACTGCCCCTTAAGGTTTTAAGGGTTTTAAAAAGAGCAATTACTTTTGACCTTATCCATAACTCTACATGCATGTTCACTTTAAATGCCATTGTAAAAAAATGCATTTTGCTAAAGAATAAAACTTAAACAAATATGAATGATTATTACCTTGTTTAATAAAAAGGAGGTCACCTTTTTTAACAGTTAATCCATCTGCAGGCTAAAATAATTACTTTAGTCAGTATTTAATGATCACTGATGAGACAAAGAAACTCATTACATAAGTCCCACATTAATTCCACGCAAAGGTGGTTCCCTATCATGGAAACAAATGCTAGGTAACCCCCTATTTTTGAATTTGTTCTCTTTCAAAATAAATGAATCATGGGTAATAAATAGATCTGCAAATAGGACATTTTAACAAATCAATTTTGCATAATGCTAAACCAAAACCAACAAAAATGAGTAAAAAGCTCAATGGCTATTGCATTAATACACTTTCGAGGACTGTAAATGGAGTTGTATACACACTGTGTACAGCCTACAGTACTGGTGTAATAGTGTATTATTTGAATTGAAACAAAAAGTCAAAACAACTGTGTTTATTTCCAACAAGATAATAGTTAAAACATGTCAGAAAATTCGATGTGAAAAATAAAGAAGTCATATGTCCGCAGAGAAGCATACTACTCTCTGAACTGGACAGTGAACAGTAAACCTCAAATAAGGATATGCAGTGTGTCTCTGAATGCCTATTTATGTGCGTTAATGTTATCGTCTGGCTCACCTCCTCTCCTACGGGGGGCGCTGTTGTGCATGTCCTCTCCATCCTCTGTCTCCTGTTCATTCGAAAGTCCTGTGATTGGATCCGACTGTGCCTCCCTGTTCTCCTTACTATCACTCCCATCACTTCCGCTCTCCTTCTCTCTCTTCTCTCCCCCTTGATCCTTCTTCCTCTCCCTCCGTCCGGACGGCACTTTCCTCCCCTGCACGTTTATCACATTCTGATGCTGCTGAGGAGCACAATCACACCAATCTTTCAGTAACTTGAACCTGAACTTTGCAGAATGAAGCCAGCAGTGCAGTCAGTGAAAACCAACAGAGATACATTTCTTCCCCAGGTCTGAAGGGCATGCGATACGGGATGAACACTCAATGGCCGTGCGTAAAGTTTCATTTCATAGATCTTAAATCTAACAAAACAAAAAACTGACAAAAACAGACACAAAGAGAGACATGCATGCATAGTTTATTGCTTAAAGACGTTTCATGGTGGAAAAAAAAAATTCTTCCATGGAGCACTAAAGATGCTGTTTAGCTGAGAGTCCAGGCTGCTCTTTCCAATTCAATGAAAGTAAATAGGGATCTATACAATCTTGTTAAAAGTGGCCCATATAAGTTATAAACATTGCTATAACCCATAAAATCGTCTGAATAACTTTGAATGTGTGCTGGGGAAAGTAACTTTTAAAAGTAATGCACTACGATATTGTTACTCCATAAAAACTTTCTATGGTTAGTAATACATTACACCTGGCTTATTACTACTAGGCTTATTTGGTTTTTAATAACAAAAAAACAAAAAAAAAAATGAATAAGCATCAGGCTAATAGAAGTGACTCTGCACTTCACTGACAATTTCTCTCAAAATAGGGACATGCAATGTATCAGTGAATAAATGGGGAAACAAAGTAACTCAAATTTCACTGTAAATTCTAAAGTACTGCATTACTTTATTGGTTACTTAAAAGAGTAATCAGATTGCATAAGTAGTGTTGTTGTATGGTAAAGAGCAGTTCATATTTTCTTTTATAGGGTTGTTTTGCCTTTCACAGAAGAAAAAAAGGGTTAAGAATGCCAGGTTTTATTTCATTTTATACAGGCATAAAACTTTTTCATTAGTTATTTTCTTGATAAAGTATTCTTAAACCTTTTTGCCTTGTAGATGTACATAATGTTTAATGATTACCATGTTTACTTTTTTCACAAATAGTATCCAGGATTTCCATGACTAAAAAAACAAAATTAAAAATGTAAACATTAAATTTAATCCCACAGGTCACATTAGTGACCGTAATTTTTTTTCTCATTTATAAAGCTCTTAAAACCTGACTGACCGATGTTTTAGTGCACTTCCTCCAAATATGGAAAATACAAAGGGCTTCAATTAAATATGTGAAGTTTTACACAATTAGTGCAAATTATCAGATGACCAGAGCAGTTTATTTCCTGTTCGCACATTGAGAAAATGATAACTGCATCAAAGCTCCAAAACGAAGGGCTAGTAAAGTATGTTAACATAAAGATATGACATAGATGTCTGGTACATATTATCTTTAGGGTGTATAGTATTAATACAGGAATACACATATATTTATTTTTGTTGAGTGTGGTCAAAGAGTGGAAAAAATCTTGAAGGTCACAATAGTGACCGGTGAGAACTTAGCTAGACAATACAACTCCAATGGCAGTTTCTACTGAATTTTATTTTTATTATCATTTTTTTTTTTCTCACTCTTCCTATCATCAAGTTGTTTATGCATAATAAAAACCCTAGAATGTGATCAAATAGTTTAAAATAGCTGTGCTAAGATATATAAAAAAGAATTATCAATGCAAAAAATTTGATTTCATTTGTCACTTTATCCCACCGGTCACAATTGTGACCAAGAATAAAACACATTTTCTCACACCCTTTGGCAAAAATATTTCTAAAAAATAATAATTATTGATTATTTCAAAGGGTTGCTAATAAAGCATCATTTGGATATTTTCATGTCTGGGAAAAATTCGGGATTAAACGGGTTAATAAGAAACCATTTGTGACAGAATTCTTAAATTTCAAGATGGATACACAGAGAAATGAGTAATTATTATAACATCTAACTTTTAAAAATAACATGGTAATAAAATAATGTTTTAGGTACTGTCTTTATCAAGTGAATCAAATAATAAAGGCCTGGAAGATAACAAAATTGAAGGCATTTCAGTTTAACTCTAGCTGTGTTGTAGTGTCTTCCTCACCTCCTTATTGGCGATTTCTCCAGGGGTGGGCCAATTTGTGATGTCACTAAAGTCACTCGACTGCAAACGGGAACGAAAGAAAAAGAGAGAAACAAAGTTACATACGTACTGGAAGTTCCCATCCTTCATCATTATCCATTACTACAGCAGCCAACTCCTGTCTTTGGTACATAAATAGGAAACACACCAAACTATTTGATTTGAACAAACCGCATTCTAGCAAACAGGATCATTTCCAAACTAAATGTCAACTGAAAGGCAATGAGCAGATACATGCTCTCTCTACGTCCAGTTTGAATGATTTATGAAAAGGCAGCTGCTCCACTCCACTGACGTCTGTGCATCAAGTACTCCTCAAGTCGCATTTCCACCCAACATGACAACTTTGTCAGTATTTAACACACAAAACCTGATTTCGACTGTGGGGGAAGTGTGGCCTTCCTTTCTCAGAGATCATTTCACCTTCTATTACCGGAGGAACGTCAATCATTCCTCAAGCAGCGAAGCAACCCAGAATTGCAACCGGCATATCGGATTCCACTACCGTCCCAAAATGGGTCCTGGGTGTCCCAGACGCTAAGGCTAGATGGTAGAAACTGAAGTTAAAATGGTCTAACTGATGTGAACTAACAAGGCTAGTCATAACAAACCAAATGTGTCACAGTCCTTTAAAAAAACATGTGGGATAAACACAGGATCGCATGCTAGGGGTCACGAACGTACAAGGGAACCCGTCAGGTGGTGTATGTGCAAGTAAGTGGAGACAAACTAACATGCCTTGGAGTCAGTCATGGGGACAACTCTACTGCCCCGGTTAGGACTAAATCTGAGCCCTCTATGTGCTCTCTCTGGAATGTCCCGCTGAGGTAAAAGTCAAAAACTCATGTGCTGACTCTCTGTTGACTATCACCCACACAAAAGACTGAACACAGCGAACAAATATCCACTTAAATACAAACACAAGCCAAGCTGCTCAATGACTGGCTGCTGCTGACCCCTGATCCAGAGCAGGACATCCAGAAACTAGACTGTTACACAAACAGACCGGAGGGGGGGAAAAATGGACACTTTTACATATAGACAGACACAAAAAGAGATGTCCATGTGCATTTAAACAGTATCCATAATTAATGACAGGGATTCAAGTTTTTTTTTTTTTTCTTTTACGTTAAACAAATAAATGCAGGTCACGTGGGCTTCACTGTTGGTGATCCACTGCATAAAAATGACTTACCTTACTGGTCTTCCTGGATCTGGGTTTGCTGGCACGGACAACTTTGGTAGGACTCTGGGGTTCTGTGGACGCTGAAAAAAAAGAAAAATAAATAAATAAAATAAAAACAATAATAATAATTTAAAAAAATTATAATAATCAAGAAAGACTATTTTTGATACAAATCAAAGACAGTAGAATTCCCAAGATGTGTCATTAGAAAGTTTTGAATGGGGAAAAATGCAATGCTCCATATGGCTGCTCTATCAAACGAAGCCCTGCCCTCTAATCAAAAGAATCAATCACTAATCAGTAAAGTCAGAGCGTCACCGCAGCTGCCGTTAGAAATCGTGGTTTCTATCAAAATGGTCAACATTCTGTGACGTGCTCTCAAAACTGCACATGCACAATGGCGGGTTTAGACTTTTTTTTTTACACTGTTTAAGCAAAAAAAAAAAAAAAAACCACCAGATAGGTCTTATATGGTCAAATACAGACTACGCAACCCATAGTTAAAATAATTCCCATAGCACATGAACATAGCATTGATCTCAAGCTTGGCGAACAGTTTGTGATTTTGATGATGAATTTGGTCAAACATGGCCACCGAGTGACATGACTTGCCTTAAAGGGACTTTGATACAGTTCATTAGAGAAAGCAAGAAAGAAAGCAATTTTCATTTTATGATTCCATTGTTGTTGTTATTATACCATAAATGGCAGAACCGACACTTGCAAAGTTAAGAAACTTCAAATGCAGAACTATGTTGGTCAATCACTGTGTGTGCTGCCGGTCATAAATGCCTGCACATGAACTAAAACCACACTTCTACATAACACTATATTTATTTGAGTTTTTAAAAGGCAGTTTGGATGCTTCCATTGACACTGCGTGAACGCTTCAGACAACCAGAAACGCAGCTAGCCTGACTTGTGCATTAACACAATGACTTTATTGACCGTTCATTCATACTGAAGACAGTCACCAACGCTATAAACACCTCCACAGAGGAAGAACTCTGGATTTTCGGTCGATATGGAGCTAGTTCCGTCTTTGCCAGTGGGCACGTGCGGTATGACCTAAACCTTCTAAGTTCATCTAAAGTGATAACGACTCAGAGGGCATTTACACATTAAACCAACTCCTACATATTATACATGCATCTGTACAGTAACCACCTTTTAAGACTATTTCAAACAGGAAAAACTTGTGCAATGTCATAGAAATGCCTTGGTAAAACAGCTCTTCAGGCTTTACAGGGCACACAACACACTATTTCAAAACAGCCGCTAAATAAATGAGCACAGTGTCTGGATTATCTTGAAAACACCTCCTCCAGGCTACAATGTTTAGTTAATTAATAGCTCAAAGTATGACCATAAATACTGCATTTCTCCATGCACGTGACTCATGAATGAATACTGGATTTTCATCCTCAAGGAGTCCCAGATCTGCACTTAAAAACTACAAACGTCTCTCTCTCTCTCGGTGTCCAGTGTTCGCAAGTCAATATGGACTAAGTGATGTGGTCAATTATCTGGGAACAGCTTCACTTAGATTGTAAAGCCGCACGCCAGCACCTGCGCAGCAAGGTCACACATTCACACGCGTAAAACATTAACTTCTTCGCGAGCAAACAACATTTCTATGAGGGCCAGTGAAAGTGGAGTTATCCATGGTATTCAAATGGGTATTTGTGCCGCTTTTTCACACAACCAACAAAGCAGCTATGTCCTGACAAACTGCCTCCACCATAATTACAAAGTCACACCCGCACATATAAACAGCGTTTTTTTTAAAACAGCAGAAGAAATAAGATGCTAATGGTACCAGTGTTCATTTAGGTGTAGTGTAGCATAATCTATTTATAAGATAAAACAAACTCGCTAAGGAAGTTAGCACAACCGTATGTCTGACTTTTGACAAACGTTTATCCCTTCATTGCAACACACAGGGGCTTTACAGTTGCACAGGAGGAGTTTAAATTCTTGTGGTTGTGGAGAAACAATCATGAACGTTCGAAGATTAACATTCTGGTCTTAAATGATCACATCGAATCAGCTTTATTTTTCAGAAATACAGTAATATTCAAGGCTTTTCCTGTGGGAAAAATCTAACACTACTTTGTTGGAATTGCCAACAAAACCGGTTTAAATGTCTTTACTTCAAAAAAAAAAAAAAAAAAGCTGTCAAGATTAAACAGGCAATAGAGAGGGACGCCCATTCCTGGGAGTGTCCAGGGTCCTTTATCATTACTGAAAGGATGGCCTGTATGATAAGGCACTGGGCGCTTGCTGACAGTGTGGGGTGTGACTATACATACAAACCTACTGATACTGTCCCGCCGACACCTTTCTGTCAGTAAATACGGCCTGGGGCCTAATAACTTAATCTGACGCAAACAATCATTTAGATCGCTACATTTTTAAGCCAGAAACATTACATAAAGCCGACTGGGTATACTGATGAATGAAGTCTTAGCAGGTTACTAGGTTAAATGACATGCTGAATTATTATTTTTTTAAGTCAAGATGTACTCATCGTTTTCACGGTTTCATATACAACACTTTGAAGAAAAGTCTAAACTTGTTAAATGGTCCAAAAAAAAGTTACTTTCAAATTGTAATAAAAGTGCACAATGTCACTGTTTTCATTGTATTATTTTAAACAAGAGCAGGGTTAATAAACATAACTACCACATACAGGTATCACTGCAGTCAAAACAGACAGAGCTGCTTACAACAAACCCCGTGGCTGTTTGACAGGGGAGCAGTCTATTCTCAAAGGTCAGCTAACAAGTCGTGTGTACAGAATCTAAGACCAGAGTAATGGTTGTCAGAACACTGCTATCAGTCCACACATCATGTGACAGCATTCTGATCATTCAAAGCAAAGCACACGTTTCTGATTTTCAACACAGAGATCCCTGAGGATCAACCTGAGAGCTTCTTTCACTTCACAGTCCCATTTGCAAATACTTGGAATCATGACATGAATCCCACATTACAGGAAGCACAAAAAACCCTTGGCTTAACAAGGTCAGTGAGATCTACAGCTCTGCTCGTGTCATTATTCTGAAGAATAAACAATGCATATGAATTGCCAACAAGATTGGTTTGGTCAAACCACAAAGGAGAAATGCCCGTTTTTGACACGTCTCCATTCAAACGGAACACAACAGTGTTTTTTCATAAGGAAAAACAGGAAATTGGCCATGTAATTCAGATACTCAACTGAATATAATTTAGCTCAGGGGTTTAATCATTCAAATTTAATCACCATACAAATCACTGATTGCCCATGAGTGGCTTGAAAACATCATCTCTATTTGACAAGTTGTCTTATCACAATACTTGATACAAAGAAAACAGGTAAAATAATGGGCAGCTGTGCACCAAAAGTTCAGCAACCGAAAAGAATCAGCCAAAAACAAAAACAACAACCACAAAACGTATTTCATGCCCACAACAAGAAAATGCAATAAAATGTAAATCTGTTCAAATGAAAAATTGGCTGATGAATGGTTTAATTCATCACCTGAGAACATGACACACCGATTTCAAGTTACACAATCACCCAAAGTGAATTACAAAAACCTTCTGTAAAGGTTTTAATGCATCAATAAAAAATTGCACTTCAGGTATCAGGTGGGAACACATCCAATCAAACTAATACTAGTCTAACTGGTATCCAAAGACACATAAAGGTGTGGTCATATTTTCCATTTCAGTTCAAATTTGTGGACGAAACGTTGATTTTGGTCATTTTCATACTGGTCATGTAATTTTAACAAGTTGGTCAACAGATTAAGATGAATTTTCTTTTTACACGCTATGGCGAGCAGACATTCAACCTTTTTTATCCACAGAATTTTGCACAAATGTTCTTAACGGGATTGCACCTAGATAAAGTTACAACTTCATATAAAGTGAATACAAATGACCTTTATATAGGTTGAACAATGACCTAACGCCATCAGATCTTTTTTTTTTTCCTCAAATGCACAAACTTTAGTACGTTGTTTTGATCAGCGGCCCCTAAAAGTGAGATTCTCAACAACAAACTAACAAAACTGTATATCTGCGAATATCTTGCAGTTCTGGTTTGTGGTCTCCTTACTTCTTTCAGTCATGTTTATTTATTCAAACCAAGTTTTTTTTTAGGTGAAGCGCCTTCTTTTTATGGTATTAACATTACCTGTTTTCAAACAGGTTTCCTAAACACTTCCCCCGTCAACCATAGTCAGGCAAACAGATAGTGTTACCCAAACCCATTGCTGTTGTTTGAGCATTGGTCTATTGATGGAGCCAATCTATTTTAAATCAAACAGAACAATGTTCCTCAGTCTTTACACTTCATCAGGGAAACTAAACCACCGACAAACAGCTAAATTATAGTGGTCTCTGTTTACTCTTCACCCTAAACAACATTACAGTCCTATCACTCGTGAACAAAACCCATCAGATGATCTTATCAATGTACACAGTAATATTCAGTTGAGGGAGTGGTCTAATATTAACATTCCTTTAAAACAACCATATTGCAAAAAGGTGAGCTGCACACTACCACAAACACTATAAAGGACCCCAAAACCAAGTGTTCAAGTCCTTATGAAGCTGTGTAAGTGTGGTTGAAACTCGGTGTGGAGCAGTGAGAGCGTACAGGCCTCTCACGAGCTTCTGCTGGAGTTGCAGTGCTCAGCACTCCACGTGCTCCCGTGCAACTCGATCAGATGGGGTGGGGAGAGGGGTTAAATCTGCCCACATCAGCAAGTCTGTCCAAATACACCCAAATGATCGAGGCATACACGGGTCTGTCGGTAGAATGGTGTGGGAACGGACGTTTTTGATGGGCGTTTATTCCCACTACCACCATATTTGGTCACATCACAAACGACAAAAAAAAACACCTACGGGCTTCCTAACAACATGTGTTTCACCTGACTAAACTAACTTAAAATAGCCCCAAAACATTCAAATAACCTCTATAAGCACATATGAGTAACGTAACACGGCCAGGGTTAATGCGTGTTCTACGTATTATCTCACTTTAACAACAGGATTGTTTTTAAATCAGGCGAGCCAGGACAGCACAACGTATGTCAGCCAAACCACAAACGGGACTCTGAGACTTAAAGTCTAAAACACTGCAGTGACAGTCACAACCTCTAATAGACCCTGTCAGATGTGTGAATGAAGTTAGCGTGACTTTCATTGCTTTATACCGTATTAGAGGATTAAGCAATCTGTTGTGTTAGCGCGCTGCTAGATAGAGTTGATGTCCGATTCGTGAATGAATCGTTCTTAAGAGTCGGATCTTTTCGATGCGAACCGAAGCCTGAATTGTTAACGAATGCTTAAGTTAAAAATAAAACGTATTGGAAATATGTTTAAGACTTCATCTAATGTCATTTTTTATATGACAAAGTTGGTTTCAATAAACTGCGTTTTATTTAGTTATAATAAGCAAACAAGAACTCTAAAAGCGATGAATGTAAAATCTAATTATAGTTTAGTGTTTGAACCCAGCTCATAAGAACGAACTAAACTGTGCTAAATCAAAATTACAATAAACACTCTTAATATTAAACAGTAATAAGCGCTCAAATACGTTTTTAATAAAAGGTTTTAGGGCATAATGTCACACCAGGTTGCCAAGGGCGACGTCTTGACGTACAACAATGGCTGAATCAGTCAAGCAAACGAACTGTTCAAACGAACCGATTCGTTGTTTAAATTACGAGTGCTAAAGCTAATAGGCCACGCCTCCGCCACTGATTGGTCCGTTTCTCTGACCATGTATGAAAAACACACTTTACGGATATGGGCACAAAGTTTAAGAATTATCATAAATTGAGAGTATAGCCGCGGTTATCTTACGTTTCAAAGCACATGTGCACGAGCACGCGATAAAGGGCATAAAAGTGAAATGACAGGAGTTTAATGGCCGCTCCTGTTTGCAGTAGCACATGCGAGCTAGCAGAGCACATGTGTGCACGAGAATAAATGCTGTTGGAAGCATAAACGTGTCTATCGTGGGCATAACCTCCCTACCTGTTTGTGGCGAGCTGTTGGTGGCATTATTAGGAGGGCACGCGTTCCTCTTCGTCCATGGGTTCACTTTTGGCGGAGGAGCCTCGATCACTTTCTTCTTGGCAGTTTCTGCTTTGTGGCTTGATGCATTCTGCTCATTCTCCTTATCGTTGGTGTTGTCCGTGCTCAACTCATCTGCGTTGCTTTCCATGACCCCCTGTTTTTGATGTTTCGAGTCGACCTGAGGAGGATCCTGCTGCCCCTCCTCGTGGCTCGCTCGATCAGGTTTCTTGGGTCGATCCGCGTCCGACTTGTTTTGGTTCCCTTCGCCCAAACAACTGACTGTCACGTCCAAGTCACTCGCAACTTCAGTGGTCATGGTTCAAAAGCGCAAACACCCACGCGTGGTTATTTTCTCGATATCCAGCAATAGTTCTTTTCCAGCGCAAATGAAGAAAAACGAGTCGGTTAAAGCTGTTGCAGCTAGAGCACAAGTTGACAGCCAGCAGCTTGAAACACGGCGGAGAGCTGCATCGGACTTTTTCGTCTTCTTAAATGTCAAAATGCTCGATCCCTTAAAGAAGCCATGTTGTGCGATCACACTAACTGATTACAGTAAGCCAAACGACGAAAATAAAAAAAACTTTGCCAGTGCTTTTCAACCCACTTCACGGTTTGGCTGATCTGCAACTCACCTAAATAAAAGGAAATACTACGAACGGCCACGAGTCATTGGACGAGTGTGTGGCGCTCTCTGTCGCCCCTCGCGGTCAGAACGGGGTGCTGCAAAACAGAAGAACGTGGTTGATCAAAGGCAGTGTTGCCATGTCCACTTTTTAAAGAGGCTTGTTTTATTTACAAAGGTAGTGGGTTGCATGTAGTGTCCTTATTTCCAGAATATTTTAGGCTTGGTTCCATACCACTACAAAATATGACTGACCATTATATTGTTTGTTTTGTTTTTTTGTTTTGCATTTAATGTCTTATAATGTAAACTGAAGAAATCTACATCGCTAAATAGTTTAAACATGTTAAATAATATAATTATTTAAGACATAATAACTAAATATATGTAAAATATGGTGCCCAGTTATTGTAATTTGTTTCCTCTTTTACTTTAGTATCCCCTCCAATCATTAGCACATACTTTTCCCCTTTTCAAAGGTAGTTTGATTTATCCTTTATTCTGATGGTCAGTATAGGATGCAGCTTTACCTTGTTTCATTTATGTAAGTTCATTGAAACAGACGCCAAAAGGTTTAATGTTTGTTTTGGACTTTTGTTAGATGGCTTATTTTTCTTACGGGATCTGGCAACACTGATCAGATCCCTGACGTGGCCTTTCCCCCAGTCAGATTTCATCAACTGGTTTACACTGTTTGGCAAACTACAAATGCGAACACGTTTACAGATAGACAATATAAGTCGCGCTTGTACTGAGTTTAGCTGAGCATCAGACCGAGAGCACAACAACCACTACTGTTTATCAGAAGTTGTGCTATTAACGCAAAAGTAACCATTACCGTGGTCCTGTTCCATAAAACAAGTTTACCAAATAAGCCAGGTTTATTTCGATTAGTCTGATTTTCTGTCATTTTATTTTGGTCAGACTAATTAAAACAAGCCTGGCTTATTTGAAAAACTTGTTTTATGGAACAGGCCCCGGGTTACAGGATTAGTTTTGAGTTGACAAAACCAAACCACTCCAATCTGGGTTTGTTAGTACCATGAAGCTAGTCATGAACTTTCTCTGTCAACTCTTGATCCTGAGTTATTGTAGCACAAGCAAATGAAAGTGTGACATCAGCAATAAGCAGCCAATCACATGCTTTTAAACTTTCATTCACTTCTCGTGAGAGTCAGATTCACTAACACAGATTAAAAGATAGAGCAATATGAGGAGTTAAAACACAGTTATACAGCAAGATGAAACAATCTATTAATGAAAGAGAAAAACTTAAAAAAGAAAATGTGCACGTAAGCTGTAAAGTTAATTTATAAAAAATGCAAACTCATATGTAGTCATGTTTACTTATTTATACTGCATATTATCTATGTTTACATTAATTTAAATGCCTAATTACTATTAAACTAAACTGACTTGTGTAATAGATGAAGGAAATATATTTAAAAAAAAAAGTAATTCTAAAAATAATAATCTAGCCGCGCAGCGCAAGTTAACATGGCAATGAACACCAATTGAAGCCGAGTTTCTTTTATGGGACCTTAAACCCAGGACATCCTAAACTTACCTGGCTAGCCACCTAAACCGGTTTCATGGTACAGGCCCCCCGTGTGTGTAACTCAAGATGTTTTAAAAGCAAATAGCAATAAAAAATGCTTAAATACACCACCAGATGGGGTTCTTTCCCAAAATTATGTGAAATATCATTGAAATAAATTGAATTTGTAATCTCGTTTCTGCTCCAACACTGAACAAAGAGCACAGTCATCATAGGATGTCTTCTCTGAATTTGTCAAAGAAAAGCAGTGCAGGGATAAAGCTTGAAAACCTCGGTGTCACTTTAAATGCCAGGCTTTTTAGTTCGCCTCCTGCTGCCACACTTTGCAACCACAGTCCAAACTTGCAACAAAACGCTCATTGTAGAAATAACACAGGAGTTTCAATGTACTGCTTTTCAAATAAATTGCAAGAAACATTTACAAATCACTACTGTACAATCATGTATTTAAGGAGCGATACTTATAACGGTATACACTGCATATAAAGTAATCTCATCAAATATGTTCAAACTGATGTTAATGCAAATTCAAATAAAATTTTTATCAGCTAGCAGATGAGAGTTCTGTTTATGTAAGAGTGATGTACCATGTTCTTCCAGTGCCCTTTAGTCAGCTCCTCATGACCTTAAAGTAAAATGAAAAGAATTAGCCTTGAAGAAACTTGAGCTAGATGAGCCATACCCACGCCAGATGAGTTGTTTGGGTAAGATTTCACAAGACATTATAACATCAATTCCATCTCATGCGTTTTAAAAATCACACGAGGAAACCCAAATATTACTACGATTAAATTCCAAACACCCCCCCCCCTAAGCTGCAGTCTAAAGATCAATTTAAAGCAACCTCTTGGTAAGATAATTTGAAGATAATAGCGGAAATTGAGGTTGTAAATATGTGGAACAAATCCAGGACATTATGAGAAAAGGTCCTCTGCCTCTTGCCTCTGCTGGGCAAAAGAAAATATTCGCTGATTGTAAACTGGCTTTAAACTTATTCATAATGAGAAGTCACTCAACTAACTAAAACATGAAACCATAATGAATTCTCACAAACATAATACTCAAAGAAGAGAAACATCTTAATACTAAATATATCATTTATTTCCAAAATCATGGAAAAATAAAAATAAATAAAAATGGTTTTTTTAGCTGGGTTTTGATGGCTAGTCCTCCAGCAAGAGGTCCACCTCCTCCATGGGCACTCTCAGACGCAACTCCTTCTCAGTCATAAGATCTAAAAACTCTTGCACACGTTCAGGGAACAGCTGCACTGCGTCCATGTACAATCCCTGCAAATAATGTAACACACATTGAGAGTCTGAGATGTACACAGTAACATGCTTCTCAGTACCTTGTGTAAGTTTAGTTTATCTTACCTTTACCCAGGGCACTGCCTGCAGGGCTTTGTAAAAGATTCCACTGCCCCTCTCTGCATTCCCATCACATACCTGTAGAAAATGCACAAAAGGAAGCAGCTTATATAAAGCAAAAATAACTGTAGCTATTTCTGAACATTTCTCAACTTTCTTTTGTTTACAGCTTACCATGAAGTTCAGATACATTCTCCAGAGCAGAGGACAGTGGGCCCCATGTTCTGTTGCTGCAGCGTTTTCAAACAGACAGCGGATACGGTTGCCAAGACCATTATTTGGCATGGCGGGCAGGGCTTCTCCAGGAAGATGGGACCTGAACAAAGAAGACATTAGTTACTAAACCCGCTTATTGCTACAAGATTAGTGTTATTACACAGGCAGTAACAAACTTTAATTAATTGGCTCTGTACAAATCTCAGCCAGCAGTTCTTGTGGTGAGGCTGTAGGGTGACCTTAATAAGATCACTGACTGTAAGGGAATATATTAAAAAGCTGCTATGAATGCAGAATGCAGGACATTTGTGTCACCTTTTGAAACTTGCTTTGACACATTAGATACAATGTGTTAGACTGGGCCTTGCCAGAAGTGTTTGTTCACAAAGAAAACGAAACTAAAAGGTAATGAAAGGAAACGGCAATAAAACAATCAAAGTTTTTCTAATCTAGATTAACATGGCTCATTTGAGATCTGCCAAAGGCATTCAGAATTTGCGTGCTACCTATTATAGCTATTATCAGTACTGCCATCTTACTATTTATCAACACAATGGCCCAGTTTCACAAACATGGCTTAGTTTAAACCAGGACTAGGCCTTAGTTAAATTA
>JAUCMU010000033.1:9659972-9680362 GCA_032275025.1 Enteromius treurensis | reverse complement strand
ATATTCATTGGCCTTTAGTAAAAGCTCAAAGGCAAATCGGTCTCTCTGGCGAGTTCCCATATGTAACGTCGAAGTGACTCGACTGAAAGGGTAACATAGTGATTTCAAAAGAGCTGTTTATGACAGGGTAAAATTTGTGTTTTTAAAACTATCTTTGAGAAATTTAAAAAAAAACTATATTACAATCTTTCCATTAAGACCCTAAATAATCATGTTAGCTTGTGAAAAACTGGGTTCGTATGACCCCTTTAAAATAAAATAAATTAAATTTTTGATTCTCAGTTTAGAATTGATGTAAGTGTCACTTAAACTTTGAGAATTTTTCTAAATACAATTAACCTTTCATTCATATTTCAAAAACAAACACAAAAATAATAAAAAATACTCTACCCTATCTGTACTCTTTACTTCACTAGAAAGTAAAAAAAAGAGTCTAAAAAAAAAGAGTCTTGCAGTTACATATCACATTTTGCATGGCACCAATAGCTTTTGTGCAGCGGTGCATTTCCGCCACAAAATATGTGATGAACCAACTACAGGGCACTGAAAGTACTAGATCTTGCCGTTTGGATTCTTGTGCATTTTTCCACTTAACCATGGTTGAGATGAGGACATGACTGCAGGAGGGTTGGGTAGAATGTGCGATCACTGTCCGAGGCTGTTCTGGGGGTTCCCCGCATCCGCGTTTCCCTCGGTAGAATGTATAATCTATTTTATATTAGTCTGTAGTCTTAGATGGACTTTTTGTCATCTAGCCTAAAATGTAGTCTTGCATGAAAATGATTTACTCGCAGATTTAGTTGTTTACAATCTGTAACCTTACCAACACATTTAGGAATTGAGCTGCTCCATTGTCCATTGGACTGGCAGGTCATTTCTTTTTCTCCTTCTAAATATAGTCTGGCACCTACACATGACAATCTCAACCTGTGTCCAAATCGGATCAAGCCCTCAGAGTCGTCAGGGAGTCCCTCCACTCTGAGGTTTCCCTCTGCCTTTATTCGTTCACATGTTATCTCTAAAGAGAAAAAAGTTTGAGAAGCTCAGATGGTCATTATTATGGTTACATTAGGCTGAACAGGATATTTGATGTCACCTGCATTCTGTTGAAAATATAGGGCTATTTTTATTAAAAATAAAGGTTGGTTACTGTAATCTTTGGTTCCTTGAAATACTTTTCCATTACACAAAATGTCATTTAATCGTTATGGTGGAAAATATTATTAAGATGATTAAAATATTCTTTACATTAAAAACGAAGAAAAAAAAGTATTCTTTAAAGAACTGACAGGTTCTTTGGGGAACCCAACATTATTTTTCTATGGTATCACTGTAAACCCCCCATTTTGAAACCTTTAAGAGTTTAGGCGATTGCTTTCAGTACCTTCACATTCAGGTAATTGGTTGTCCCATCCACCATCCCGACATGTTCTCATGTCTGATCGACTCATCGTCTGGTAGCTTGAAACATATATCTCATAAGATTATATTTTCAAATAACTCTGTTTAAATATGTATTTACTTACTCACCCTTCATTACAGACATACTGGATGACCGCTCCAAAAAAAAACGCTTTACCGCTTTTAATAATGTAACGACCATTTGGAATATCTTCTGGTGTCTCACAGCGTTTGGCTTATGATGAATCAGAAGCAAAAGATAAAATTCAACATTCTGAGAATTCAGCCTTTTGAAGTTAAGTCAGATTACTTTAAATGCATTCAATTAAAATTAAAAGTATTTTATGGCAGCCCACTGATTTATAAATTGTGTGTCATGTATACCCACGTGAACATTTTGCACCACGCCATTTATTCCATTTATTATTGTTGCACTTGTAGATGATTTTTATCCCAGCGGTATGACCTTGTACGCAATTGTATTCAAGTGTATCACCCTCAGAGTATTGGGTTTTTATGGAGGCTTCAGCAACTGTTGCATTCGCTTCCACTGGGAACTCAGAGCAACCTGTTAGACAGTTAGAAAATGGCATCATTTCTGTAATTTGTATTAAAACAATTACAGACATTTGTAAAAAAAGAAATTCCTTACCATTTGATGTAGAAGCAGAAACAATTAAGCATATCCAAAGACATAAAGCAAATCTTGATTCAATTTTCTCCATTCTGTTAGATTGCTTACACTGGGATATGAAGAAACTTGCCAAACGATGTCTTTAACTTAGTTAATATTTGACAGTTCTGGGCAGGACTTTTGTGTGCTGCATGATGTTTATTTGGGATCTCATAGGGGTATTTGTTTTGTATGTTAAAAAAATATATATATGTTTGATTTGTCAAAATAATCCCTGGTGAAAAATAAATATATTACTCTAACATATAGCATATTTGAAATGCATTTATTTCATGCTTAGTATACAAATACATTTTCATATTTATGTAGTTAATAAAGTACCCTGCAATTGTACTTTTAGTATGCTAAACTGGTAAACCTAAAGTATCTGTACTTAATACACTTTAATTGCGCTGAAGTAGTGCAGAAGTATGTTTCCAGCTGTCTGTCAATAATATGTTAAAGATTTGAATTATACTTGGTATTAAATAGATGTGTTTTAAATATATTACTTTTTCCTAGGGTATAACAATTATTTTTGAGATTTATATTGAGATTTAAATGTCTGAGCTAGTGAAAATAATGTTTTGAAATTCTTTATAAAGTAAATTATCAGTAATCATCAACAATTTGAGTGAAAAGGGAAATGGGAAAAACAAATGAAAAAAGGAACAGTGTAACATAAAAACGTATCATCACTTTAAATAAGTAACAAATATTATGTAATGGTTAACAGACCCCAACAATTAACAGATCTTTCCTAACTAACCCTAACTCTTACTCTAAGCTACACATATGAAATAATGTGCTTGTAAATGTTTGGCCATATTTGGTAACACTTCATATTGTGTCCACATCAAACATTCTACAAACTATAAGTAACTTTCTAGACATTCTACTGACTATAGATAACTTGCAAATATGCCTTCTTATTATTTTAACCCTAAAATACTGCTTACTAATACACTGATTGGAGTCAACATATTGTTACTTAGTGGAGTGTTTAAAGTCGACTTTGTGCAAACTTTGTTGCTATAATTTGTTGTTTTTATTTCATAAGCAAGAATATAAATACACTTAGGATATTGTTAGGCCTAACCCTAACCCTAATCCAACTAATCAACTTTTACTCACACTTTGCCACAGCAGCAAAAATTCCAATTCCCATTAACGTACCAAATGTTTTGTAAACGTTAATACAAATTTCCAAAAGATGAGTAACTACAGCAAAAACATAAACCAACTAAATATTTGTGAGTAGTCTGCATACACGCCACAAAAATGCAAATGTATGATGTAGTGCTTAAATGACAGCATACAATCAAAGATGAATAAATAAAAAATAAGGGTCTGAGATCACACACACACACATTTATTAAATAAAATAACATTTATTTGATGTGCACTTACAACACATGAGGGAGTTATACTGCTTTTTCTGCGTGTCATCTAGTCCAACTTGAAAACATTGATAAATGTGAGCTTAGGTCAGTTGGAACTGCTGTTGTAACCCATTTTACATGCTCAGCAAACTGAACCACTGCAAAGCAAATACTCTGTGCAAACATGAATGCTCTTTGTATGGGACAATCAAATACAAAAATACTGGAATTGATGTTTTTTTTAAGATAAGTTAGTCAAAGCTGTGGACCAAATAAAATCATGTGCTGAGACTTTCTGCTGTTTCACAATTTAGATTTTGCATATCAGCAAATAACGTGAGGCTGATTATTTAGAATTGTTGACAAATTGTTAAAATTGGTTTGTTGCAAAATACAAATAGATTAGCATTTGTTTCCCACTTATGCAGACTAGTTTATTTATTTATTTTTTAACTTTCTGGTGCTCCTTAGAAAAATGTTTTGCTCAGCAAGAAAACAACAACAACGAAAATTAAAGGGAACATTGGAGCTGTACAAAATTGAACATACTGTATCACATATTCATTGCGACTTCAAAAAACAGTATTTCTTAAGAGGTAGACCCCTCCCAGCAAGCAATAGTTGTCATTTCACCGTCTCAGTTTGCTATAGACCTGATATGGTCCGGCTGTGTGTAACCCACTTCTAGCCCAGATAATCTGGATAATTTGGTTACATATCGTTTTTTAGCAAAAAAAACAAACAAAAACAAATGAGACATATATAATTCCATAATGTAAGTACAGTCGGCAGCATTTACAGGGTTTTTGGTTTCATTTCTTTAATATTTTTTTGTGTAGCCTGTTCGTAGCCTCAGTTTAGCTCGTAGTCAGAGCGGCTATTTGTAGTCCACTGATAGTCAGAACTGATTCACTGTATTTCATCCAGGCAGCGCTTGAGATGATTAATGATCCTGTCATGTTCGCAGTGTCAATCATATCTTCAAAAGATATTTGTGTAATTGCATGACATGGTCTATATGTAGCCATGGTTTAGCTCTAAATTTGACGGGCTATGTGTCGTCTTCTTTTAGTCCACCTGGTGAAATCGAGGGCGATCCGGGTCTATTTTTAACGGTTTGGCTATATCCCTATACAAGACCATTGAAGAGCAAATACTAAATAGCCTTAAAAATGTTTACATGTCATTTTTGCCCAAGCAGCTTCTAATTAAATGCATGTAAGTTTTTTTAAACATTTAAATAGCATTATTTTATACTTTAATTATTTTATAACATTATTAAATCTAGCATTATTTATTATTGCTTAAATTATTTAAATGTTTCAAAAATTAATTACTTGCATTTGATAATATGACCCACAAGCTGTTAAATGTTACAATCATGCACAATATATGATATTATAGATAATATCCAACTGTTTTTCATTTTATAAATAAAAATGCAGTTACTATTCCCAGCCGCTAGATGCGCTGCTGAGGCGCGAGGCGCCAGAGAGAACACTGTTGCTTTTTGAATGTTAGACGAGAGAGACTCTTATCAGGAGTGCAGCGGACAAACAAACGATGAAGGACATTTCTACTTGGTCTTGTAAGTATCTGTGTTTTTGTTTTGATGTGATCATTATTTATTTTAAATTGTTTGTTAGGAACCGTGACAGTGTAGTGAAAGCAGCAGATCGTTGCTGTTAACGTCAGTGATCCGTGACTAGACCCACAGTTCAGCATGTGTTCAGAGGATTCATTACACAATATAACAGATAATACAGTAAACATTTTATCATTTGTACCTGTTTAAAAACAAAAAAAGTAAAAAAATAAACTCTCCAAAACAACATTTCCTCAATAAAGGAAATCTTTGACTAAGTCCATTTGTTGTATATTGTAATATCAATAATAATAAAATCATTAATTTTTGATTGAGCAATGGCGTGTTACACGCTGAATAGAATATCTTTGTCATTGTTCAGGTAGAATACGATTTATTTTGAAACTTCCAAATTTTAGTAAAGCTTAAAAATACAAATGATTTAAAGTGACAATTTTAAATCATCAATTATAAGAAGTGTGCAGCAGTATTAAAGTAGTGCAGATAGCTCAGATGTGCAATTCAGCATTACAACTTAAACAGTACAAACAGAAAACACACTGTAATAAGAATAGTAGGGCAGAATTTATTATTTTATGGATGTTTAGTGTTAATGTTTGTTCTGGGCTATTTATTTAGCTATTGTTCCTGAAGTCAGCTGTTTCAGACTATTATAGAGACAGAGACAGATTACGGGGGAGAAATATTGCTGGAACAAAGACTTTATAAGGGTTAGTGATAAACTTGTACACTGACACACATAATACTGCCCGGCTGACATTAGCATGTGTTATTCAGGTGTCAAAGCTGTGCAGAACTGAAGAAAGGACCATCAAAGAACGTGTCAGAAGGAAGCTGAACAGGTAAAGACTGTAAAACATATCTTATCAATCAAACATTGTGCTGTCAATACTCACTGCTTATTTTGAAACGTCAAACTTTGTCCCCAATTGTTAACCACCTCAATCTGTTTTACATATTAAGGGTTAAAAAAATTCCCTCATTTTCAAATTTAAGATGAAGGGCGTGGTCCGCTGCAGAAAGACTGCAGTGTTGGAGGTGTGTATAAAACACACATTTATGAGAGAGCATCTATTTTTATTATATACAATATATGTCTTCATTTTGTTTTTAGTAGGCATCAAAGCAATTATTGTAATTCAACAAAAAAAAGTTATGTCATAAAAGCTTTTATTGTGTTTTTCCTCCTTATTTGGCAGATGCTGTGATGATCATCTTCCTGACAACAGTAGAGTTAGACTTGAGGAATGCAGATGGGACGAATTTTAAACAATAAATAAAATCCTTAATGAACAGTTTCCTTGAAGTTTACTGTTGTTTGCTTTTATTTGTTCAAATAAGTTAGCCAACTGTTGTGAACTTTCTTTCAGAGACGTGGGGCCTCATGTACAAAGAGTTGCATAGAATTATTACTAAAACATTGTGTACGCACAAAAAATTCAGATGTATGAAACACTGCGTACCCGGAATCTCACGCACATTCTCTTTGTACATCCGAATTAACGTGAAATTGAGCGCACATGCACGAGCGCAACCCCTCCCTGCCTCCTCCCTCATATAAAATATGATAGCCTAATGACTCCACTTTGTCAAAATCAAACGAAAAAGCAATGGCAAAAGCAAGCAAGAAGAGAAACTTCCCAGAATGTGAACTGGAGGTGCTCCTTTCGGTGTAGACTGGAGAAAAACTGTGTTATTTGCAAGTTTGTCCTCCGGAATTAATAACAAACGAAAGAAAAAAAATAGAGTGGGAGAGTTTAGCTTACGCGGTTAACACAGTAGGATCTGAACATAAAATTTAATTCAGTAAATGAATCAAATTAAAGTTGACATCTGGCTCAATGAATGGAGATCCAGAGAGATGAACTGACAGATCAAGAGAGAGAGAGAGAGAGAGAGCACAGAAACACAGCTATAGAGCCATAACAGAACCTTCATAGAACACAAACACTGTAGAAACACAGTATGATCATGTAAGTCTACAAGAAATTACTGAGAGTACAGTTAGACACAAGAGAAGTCCCACTGTGAAAGTAATGGAGTTATTAACCTCGATTAAAAGAAGACGAGTGATCCAGCTGCTCTTGACCCCTCATCTCTTTAGCTCTTCGTCAGCTGTATTTTCTGTTGGTGGTCAGTTATTATCCATTTGTGGTGTCCAAGTTTGTAAATTAATACTAAAGGACAGCTTCTAATATATACAGTATGTGTAGAGCGATTTATTTAATTGATCTCGCTCTCACTGGCGTAACCTTGTGTGTGTGAAGTGGTCAAGTGAAGGCGTATTTAGGGCAGGTTTTACAGAAGTGTCGCGTGGCTTCTGGCCCAACAGTGGAAAGAGTGGCATGATTTCGTCCTTTGCATTCCAGGGCACTGTGAGTCCCGGCTCGCACTGGACAGTGGCTCGATCCCCTTCTACCAAAGCAGCTTATACTGTTTCATCTAATAAAACACTTTAGTGTCTTAGTCTTTTTGTGTGTGTGATGGCAAAATAATTATTAACTATTATTTTATTAAGTTAATTAAGAATAATGCTTGGAGCATTTTTGTTTATTAAATATAAGTTTTCGTTTTTTTAAAGTAACATCAACGTGACCAGAGTATTATATCATTCAGAACAGTAAAGGGTTTACATTTATTTGGGTGCACTGACAATATCCTGAACAGGAGTGCTTCACAAAAATAAACTGAAACTTGACATTTAAATGACCACTTAACAAAACAAAAAAATCGAAAACAAAACCTCTTTCGTTATAATTTGAATCCATAAAGATGACTCAAGGTGCATCAGAGGAGATGGCGAGTCAGGAAATGTATCTTTGTGACATGGACTCAGAAAACACTAAATAATTGAATAATTGAAATGTCTTTCTACTATTTTCCTCGGACATATTCCTGGTAATTAGGCTACTTTAGCTGATGCTGTGACAGGCTTTAGTCTATTGCGTGTATTTGAATGTAGCTGCGCTGACGGCATGCTCTCTGTAGTTATTTTGGTGAAAGTAACTCAAAAGTAATACAGGAGTCATGTAACGCATTACAATTTTGAATCAGTAATATTGTAGTGTAAGGAATTACTTTTAAATAACAGTAACAAGTAATATATAATGTATTACAGTTTGTAAGTAACTTGCACAACACTGCTAGCTATATTACATTGCTTTGGCATTTTTTTATTTCATGTGTGTTTGATTTGAACACCTGGCTCAGGTGGAATCACCCATCCTCCTCTCTCCTGCTGAAGCATCCAGGCCTTCCATCCCCGAGCTCCCCGTTCCCCAATCCTGGGCTCTCCACTGTCCCAAAATGGCTCAAAAAAATCCACCTGGGCACAAAAAAACCCCAAAGATTTATAAACAGTTCACTTTTGCTATGTCATAATTACAACATACATGCAGGTTCACAAAAAGAGTATTTTAGAACTATAATTATATATAATTATAATTTGTAAAATCGCCAGCTGCAACATTCACAAAAGTTCTCTAAAGTGAGCACTCTGAACGTTGAAGCTGATCGTTTAATTTGCAGTTATCACTCAACACTGAGCCCCAAAACTCATCCTGCAGCAACAAACCCAACCAGAACTGAAAACCTGTTCAACCAATCACAGAAAGACACCAGAAGCGGTCAGCCAATCTGAACAATGATTAATTCAGCAGTAATGAGCACTACCCACCAGACCATGTCACTGATTGATGTCCCCTAATTTTCAAGGATAAGAAATGCAGGTTCGCAGTTATTTACAATGAGTAAGAATGTGGGATGGGCATAATATGAGCAGACTAAAATACGAATCATGTTTTTAATATTAAAAGTTTCCAATCATATCAAGTTCATGTTGAAAGCGTTTAGAACAGAGAGCGTTTTGACTCTATAGGACTCTTTAGGTCTTGCTCAGCAGAATGTGTATGAGGCTGTTGACAGGACAGATATTTTTGCTGTTAAAGAAAAAGTTTCTTTCAAAAAGCAACAGTGCATGTGAATATGCCTCTTCAGCAAAACCTGTGACCCAAGCAAAGTGGGTAGAGCAACCACAGTTTAACGTGAACACGCAAACACATCTTGCAGTACATCAGGGGGTCACCAAATCCGGTCCTGGAGGGCCGGTGTCCCTGCAGAGTTTAGCTCTAACCCTAATTAAACACACCTGAAGAAGCTAATCAAGTCTTACTAGGTATATTTGAAACGTCCAAGCATGCGTGTTGAAATAAGTTTGAGCTAAACTCTGCAGGACAACGGTCCTCCTGGATCAAGTTTAATGACCCCTGCGGTACATAGTTATCTCTCAGTCCTATACACAAAAATGTTTTTTACTACGCATTCCATGTTTATCTTAAATGAAATGCACAGTGAAAACGACATATTTTAAGTTTGTAAGTTCCCTGAATAATTAATTGGATTATTCTGCCTTAAAGATTCACAGTATAATTAGGCAGATTAGGACTCACTGACATTAGACACATTCAGAAACAATGAGTCAGAATGAAACTGAATGGAAAAGAATGCCAAAGGCGTTCATCTGAAGTTGTATGGTGTTGCTTCAAAGAGAAAGAATTAAAAGGATATAACTTCTACAAAAGCATTTTAATGTGTTTGTGTGTGCACCTGTTGTCTAGTGGGAAGGACTTTCACACTGTCAGGTTTGAAGAAAGTGAAATCCAGAAGGGCTTGGAAGAGACACACAGCTTTCTCAGTGTGACCCGCCTGCCGCAGGAAATGGCACTGCTGTAGAAAGATATCTGCAAGACAAGAGAGAACACTCATTTATGATCACAGATATTTGTGAATTAAGAGTAAATATGATTGAAATAAAAATGTAACCAATACAAACACGGATATAGGTAATTCTGCAGTGCCAACTCTGAACACAAGAGGGCAGCACAGAGTCACAGAGCTTGTTAAGGAATATTTTCTTTCTTCTTTTCTATCTTTTACTCACTCACATGCTGTTCCAAACCTGTATGACTTCTGACCCATGAGACATAAAAGGGGTTTAGAACAACACCAAAGTCAGTAAAAGATGAAAAGAGTTTATGTTTAGATTAACTATATTTCTTTTAACTCATATCAGAACCTCAAAAGTACATTGTAATCATAATGGTCCAATCTGCGTATAGATAATTGTGTGTTTGTGTGTAAATTTCAGCTGATCCAGATAAATGCTGCTCACTGACCAGATCTGTTGAGGTAATGGTTTAATTAGGCTAATTGAGAAGCCAGTTATAGAGAGCACGGAACAGCGAAGGGCCTAGCTCAAAATCTGATCATTCATCCACAAACACAAACACACGCACGTCTCAGAGATTTTAACGCCTGTTCATTTCGGCGAATCCCAGTTCAGGGAAGCCTGGGACAGTGATGTTTGTGTTCTGACTCTCTCTAAACAGTGCCACACAATACACCCTCTTAAACTAGCTGACAAACAACATGCCAATCTACTTAAAAAAATACTACATCATCACCTTTTACTGTTGCCCGACAGTCGATCCCTGCCACACACACACACACACAAAAGGATGGACAGCCCCAAATATACTCCAAAACGTACACTTGCACAAATTGTACATGAGGTGCTTAACTCTACAAATATTTATGCGTGTAATCAAAACACGTTTATAGTTTCCACCAACTGCTGTCACAGCAACATGAGGGGAGGGAGAGGGAAAAAAAATACCCACGGCTGCAAATTCACATCTAAAGTGAAACTCAAACTATGACCATGCAAAAATGACATGAGGACACTAGGAGACATTAACAGTAACATGGTGGAAAAGCTATCTGAAGAGCCTAAATGTTGCTAAACACATGGCCAATTTTGCAAGTTACCTACATTTTACATGTATAAAATATTGCTATACCTAAGAGGTCTTCCTGGGTGCCTGGAAGGGGAGGGTGAGACACCATACTGCCATCCTGGACTGCACTGAGCGTGCTTAAACACTTTCCAAACACGCTGTTAACCTTTGACACTGAAAACGTGCTGAAATGACTCTGCGTGAAGAGAAGATACTTCCTCCATAAAGGCGCGCTGTTTGGATGGATGAACACTAGTTTCTTCCACTCTTTCTGCAGTGTGGCTGGCTCCCAAAGATCCTTGCACAGACGGAGTTTCTCCAGCTTCAGGTTCACGTTGGCAGGGTTACTTTCCACTGCCCTGTCCAGAATAGACAGCTTCTTCTCCAGCATGGCACGAAGAGACATCTTCTTCATCTCACCGTCATTGTCACTGGCAGCTGAGAATGACCTAGAACTAAATGCCAGTTCGTCCTGATCAGAGACAGAGAAAGAGCAATTTAAGTTAGGTATGCAAACAACAAAGCAGGCACATTTCCTTTCTGGAGGCCTACCTGGAAGTTTATAAAGTCCAGCCACAGCTGGGTGTCTGTAGGATTCTCCCGTAGCTTCCTGTTAAACTCCTCCACCCGTGCACTCATAAGGTTGCTGCTGCTTTCTTGAGCCTCAACATCCAGCTGATCTCCCTTGACCTCCGGTTGACCCTTGCCCTCCAGCCAAAGTGAGGTTCCACTGTCATAGATGCCCAGCGGATTTACCCACGATACGGGTGCCCGGGTGGAAGAGCTCTGCTCTTCAGTGCAGGCTGAGAGTTTGATGTAGGTATCAGAGCCGACTGAATTGCCCTCAGAGAGTGCAGGCAAAACAGGCAGACTATCTGACCGGAGCAGCTGACGGGTGGAAGGACAGAAGTAGCGTTCGGATTTCTTGTCCACTCGCTTCTTCTCTGGGCCGCCATCGTTCCAGTTCACAGCCTGCGTCCTAACGTCTAACCCCAGGCATGAGCCACCCTTTCTCTTATACCTGGAAAAACAGAAATATTACAGGTCTGAACTGAACTGGTTTTCGAAGAAACTTTTTGGATTCCACCTGGGCCTACTGACAGATGAAGGACAAAGTAAAAACAGAAGTTGGCAGGTGTCTGAGTAAAGATGAGATGACTTGAGAAAGTGAAGGAAAGAGATCGAAGACGAGGGATTTGTTTCCTCTTTGGAGCAGCACTTGACCTTCTCAAGAAAAGAGTGCTGTGATGCACCTCTGTACACTCATTCTGTACACACTCTTCACACATGACACCGATCAGCTTTTAGAGGAGTGTGTATGGGGAAATTTGTGTGAGAGGGGGATGTCAGGAAAGAGACAGTGGGAGAGAATGTGAGTATTGATTGTGGTCTCTTAAATTACAGATGGCAGCTCTGACACCAGATTAAAGCTGATAGGAGCTGGAGAACAGCCAGGTGTGAGATTTGTTGCCTCTGAGCAGCTAATAAACCCTTCACTATAGCCTGCAGCGCCAGAACTGGGAAGTAAATAAGACCCAGAACTGAGAAATTTTTTGGAGAGCATGGGCATAAAACTATAACTACAGCTGCTTGCTGATATCAAAATAATCTAGATTTACATTTCCAGAAGGGAACATCGGTGCTTGCAAGGTAGCGAAAGAAGATTTAGGCTTCGGGTTTGCTTAAATGAAACGAGCCAATAGAACCATTTTGCCATTGTCACGGCACTCAGTATGCATCTTGATTGTTTTTTAAGGCTGAGCATGAGAATCAACAAAATAAACTGACAACGCCCAGCTTAAGCCCCTGATGTATTGTCAAAAGCCCCTGATCTTTTGGAATATGTTGCACTTAATATGTGTGTGTGTGTGTGTTCTGACCCTAGCAACTCCCCTGGCTTCGTGCATAATGGCATTATTTACAAGAAAATAATGATACTGAAAATCCTGGGAACAGGAGTAAATTACATTAGACATTATGTTACAAATGTTAAGTTATGTTTTACTGTTTTTGGGCTAAGCCCCAAATGTTTGTAATTTCTGGCCCGTCCCTGGTAAAAACCCATATTTCTTAACTCCTAATGTAAATGTTGGGAGCCATCCTGATGTCACTCACAACCTTGAACTATTATGTCGTGTTTTCATCCCTCATGTGTCCAGTGTGACCTTTTTTTGGCAAGTTCTATGTGACCCTCGATCAGTATAGTTTTTTTTGACCCTCAAACAACATTTTAATACAAAAATATAGTCTTGACCCTTTCTCTGCAACTAAACCTAACCTTACCCATGAGTAATGCTCAAAATCAGAGAAAAAGATGTATGAGTGATGTGCCTGCTATTCATGCTAAATTCTGTGATATTTGTCATTCTCAGTATATTTTGGGCAGATAGTGTGGATAGTATGCACATTGGTACGCTGGACACATTTTTGTCTCTCCTATGATTTCATCATTTGACTCACCCGTGTCTCACTAATTATCCTCATGTGCCTCCCTATTTAAGTTCTAGGCTGTATCTGATATCACCCCCTATACCCTCAAATAGTGCACTATTTGAGGGGACAGCCAGAAACTATATTGGACATTCTTGAGTGCACTCATTCAGTCCCACAATGCACTGCAAAAAACGAGTGTACAACTAAAGAACAATGAAAAGCTAGAGAATCCCTTCCAGTGCCGTCAGTGAATTTGCCATTAGGATGTCATCTAGTGACTTTTAGCTACTCTTAATTAAAAGCAGTTGGCAACACTTGCTCCAAACCATACATATCTCTCCAGCAGACCAGAGATTGGGTACCTTGAGATCAGGCCCTCTAGGAACAGACAGAAAGCAGACAACTTCTCGTGAAATATTTATTTCTATTAAAAAGATACAAATAAAAACAAGAAAAAGGTTTTGAAAGGTCTTAACAATCCGATCTCATGAATGTGCGTATAAATAATACGCCGAATAAAAAGGAAAACTGGTTGTATAGATACACAGAAATGGTATCGTCGGGAAATATGTCGTGTTTATGCGATACGATGGGTAGGATTTTGAGGTTCAGTACTGCACTCTGCAAATAAATCTCATCCTGGTGGAGCAGTGGCCATCATTCAGTTTCCCGCTGCTGACCATTTGTACACAGTCCTCTCCTTCCTCTCCTAAACCGTGGTCTTTCCAGTCATCTGGCTGACCAGGATTCCAGTGTCTGGAACATCACCAGAAAATATCACACTGTTACATCTGTGTGCATACGGAGTACCTTTCTAGCCTAAAGCGTGTTTCATGTTATGCATTAATTTCCAACAGCATCACCACCAACAACAAATATTGAAACAACTGAAATACTTAATGCAAGATGCAAAAACATGAAAATACAACCACAAATGCCAAATATTAAAGAACACCTCCTGTGTAATGGACAACTATAAGACCGTTATATTAGGGCATACTTATGGATATAAACATAAAGCCATCTTAAGGCCTAAATTTGCATATAACCTCATGGAGGAATAAATAAACTGGTGGTCAAAAGCTTGCAAGTTTTTGTGAAGAGGAACATTGTGAAATAGTATTGTTTCAAATTACTTTTTTCTGTTTTATAATAATAATTTATAAAACACAATTCATTCCTGTGATCAGTTTTCATGCATCATTACTCCAGTCCTCAGTGACATCTTTGCTCAGAAACACGAGTTGTTGTAAATCATGCTTGCTTCTTTTGGGGAGAAAGTGTTAAGATTGTTTGTAATGAATCAGCTCACTTTTTATTCATGACGTAAGGAGTATCATCCACCCATCTCCACTGGCCTGTGGTCTGATCTGTTAGACCCACCCAGTAGGCTGTGGGTATGGTACGTTGGTTCAGAAATGCCTGGAGAAAAAATAGGAAATGATAATGAAGAAAAATATGCGGGGGGGTTGTGAATGTGTATAAATATTACTCACCCACTCCTCGTCGTCCTCTTGTATTTTCAGGAGTGATGCACCCAACCCTTTGCAGTAATCTCGTGCATCCGTCCAGTTGAGATTATTTCTAGAGAACAAGAAACAGCTGCTTTTGTATGAGACCCAACCTGATTTACAGGTGACCGCGCAGCCGCCTGTGTCAGAGAGAGAGAGACAAAAGAAGCCAAATATAAGAGATAGAGACGAGAGAATATACACTGTCAAAAATTATTGATACGTCATGGCAACATATGCTTTTACATTATTTTAACTCATCAAAATAATTTCTTTTTTAAGTTACATGACATGCAAGCCAAAACAAACAAACATTAATTTGTATGACTATGTCTTTTATACTTAAAATGCACACACTTGTTTAAGGTAAAGTAAATGGAATACCTGCTATTTTGTCGCTCATATTAGTCATCAGCTCCTTCAGAGTGTTCAAGACTCTTTCCTCTGATTGAACACAAAAAGGAAACACACGAGACCTTCTTAAACTGATTTCAATCCAATGCATTAAATGCAGAATTCAGAAAAAGTTCAGCCTTATCTCCAATATCTCTATATATATCTATATATAGATATATCTCTACAATATCGATCTATTCAAAGACATAATTTCAATAGATTCAGCTGCAGTATTTCGGGAATATGGTGCAATATCGTTGTGATAATTGCAGTAGAGCACTGTACTGTAATGTAAAACTCACCAGAGGTTTGTTGTTTTGAGGAAAGAGATGCGACAGATGAAGTGAGATCTGATACTGAACTCTTCAGGTCACTCATTGAGCTCTTCAGAGACTCTTTAACATGAAACAGAAGCCATGTGACTTATGAGATTGGCTTGAGGTAACATTTCTAATAGGGTGTTGTTTGCTAAAATTAATTAACTACATTATTTATCATACGACTAATCGTTAACCGTGATCTAAAGCATTTGTTAATTTTAATCTTAATGTCAACACTTACTAATTTATTATTAATATCAAAAGTTGTATCTTTTAATGTCAAGTAATCAAAGCATAAACTAAAAAGCAAACAGGCATATTTTTATTAACTAATGTTTATTAATAAATACTGTAACAAATGTAATGACCAGTGCATTAACTAACATTAATAAGACTTTATTGTAAACATTTTGCTGTGTGATTTTATGCCTCTGTCTCACCCAAGTCACGTTGTTTGTTTTGTTGATCAGACTGTAGAGATGTCTTCAAACTGTCCAGTGATGTTTCTGTTTTAATCTGTTTCTGGTCCTGCCTTTTAACTGGAAGAACAAGGATGTGGTTTAACAAATGATGACCTTCAACAAACAGATCATGTGAATAAAGTGAAAAGAAGAAAAGATTGCATCACACCTGCATCATTTAGTGTAGATGTCAGTGCTGATACTGTAAAATTCAAACTCTTCATCAAGCTTTTCACATCCTGCTGTGGTACTGTGGAAAAGAAGTGTGTGGGCAGATGTTGAATTTTGGTGTTGAATATAGCAGGCCATTTAATGCTCTTACCATAAAGAAACAGTTCACCCAAAAATGTACACCCTCCAGCCTTTTAAAATGCAGATGAGTTTGTTTCTCTATCAGAACAAATTTGGAGAAATGTAGCATTGCATGTGAATGGTTGCCGTCGGAATAAGAGTCAGCTGATAAAAACATCAGAATAATCCACAGGACTCCAGTCCAACCGTTAATGTCTTGTAAATTGAATAAAAAGAAATAAGGCTTTAACTCCAAACTGAGTTCATTTATAATAACGCTTCCAGAAAAAAGTAAATTCTACCCACGTATTTTTTGCTTTTAAATTGTGCTTGATTATATTGTTAAAGATTTCATATGAGAGGACTTTTTCTCTGGAGAATGCAGTATGGATTATGGATTGACAATTCCTTGATGGATTTATTTTGTGACAAACATGCAAACAAGCTTTTGTCTTCTCTAGATGTTAACTGATGGACAGGAGTGGTGTGGATCATTTGTGATGTTCCTATTCTGACGACACCCATTTACTGCAGACTAAATCTTGGATGGCTTTTGGATGGCAAAGAAACTTTTTTTCTTTGAAGCTTGTTTCATTCAAACTGAACTATTAAACCACAAATGATGAAATATATTGACTTTTGTACTTTTGCTTTGATGGACACCACCCTGATTGTGGTGTCTTTAAAACCAGGTGTGGTATTGTACTTAACATGAGGTCTACTCACTGGTGACTGACAGTTGAGAAGAAATAGATGTGACAGATGAAGTGAGATCTGAAACTGAACTCTTCAGGTCCCTCAATGAGCTCGACAGAATGTCTTTAACATGAAAAAAAAAAAAACAAACAGGAATAAAGTAAAGTTTTTTTGCATATAATTCAGTTATATGAAATTCTATTGTTTTGTTCATATGTATTAATGCTTCTATATCTCAATAGCTGTATTAATGTTTTTACCGACGTTACGTTGTTTGTTTTGTTGATCATTCTGTAAAGACGACTGCAAACTTTCCAGGGACCTTTCTGTTTCACTCTGTTTCTGCTCCTGCTTTTTGACTGAGAGGAGAAAGTTCAAAGTCCACAGTTTAATACTCTTAGTATATAATAGACTTATATTTATATGAAGTTGTTGTCAAAATATTTCCACACCTGCATCACTCAGCTGTGCGGTCAGCACTGATACTGCAGAACTCAAACGGTTCATCGAACTCTTCACGTCATCTTGTGAAACGTTCTGCACTGTGAACAAGAAGAGTATGTGTTTCCTGAACTGTTATTGAATGGAGTTAAGTATTGCACATGTAATGAGACGTCTACTCACTGGTGACTGATAGCTGAGAAGAAAGAGATGTGACAGATGAAGTGAGATCTGAAACTGAACTCTTCAGGTCCCTGAGTGAACTCGACAGTGACTCTTTATCATGAAACAAAAGCCATAAATATTAATATTTAGTAGATTAAGGGTACATTAATGAAATCACTATGTGAAAACAAATATATATATATATATATAAAACATATATAAGAAAATAATCAACTGTCCTCATAACAATTTTGCATACTGTGTTCCTTAAAGTTTACCATAAGGTCTAATTTATTTATTAAGCTCTCCATGTTATTGTTCACATCGCATCCAGTAATATTAACAGTTTCACCTCTTGATCTTAAAATGCTTAAGTAAAGCTGAGATTTACATTATCTTATATTATTAAATGTAGCAGTAAAAATTGAGATCTTATTGTAAAATGTTACAGAGTTCCCTTTTTACTTTTTTGGGGAATTCTATTCACAAATGTTTCTAATAGACCAGGAAACGATACAAATTTAGCTTTCTGAGCTCATATGCAGATGAATTATATGTTCACTGGATATTTTTATGACCCATTAATTTTACTTGAGTTTCCTGGGTGCAGAAAAAATCTTTTAAAAAACGTTCGATACAAAAACATATTTAAGTACACGGTGTGTTCTGTCTTACCAAGGTCACGCTGCTTGTTTTGTTGATCAGCTTGAAGAGAAGTAACAGATGAGCTCAAACTGTCTAGTAATTTTTTGGTTTCAGTCTGTTTCTGGTCCTGTTTGCCAACTGTGAAGAAAGAAAATTATATCAGATTGTTAAAAAGTGAACGTCTTTTAACAATGATCTGTTGAAAAGATTTGCAGACCTGCTTCATTCAGTTTGGATGTCAGCGCTGATACAGCAGAACTCAAATTGACCATCAAACTCTTCACCTCAGTGTGTGACGCATCCTGACGCTCTGTTAAGATTACATTTCTGATTTATTAAGACAACCCATATTCTTGTGCTGCTTTCGGAAGATTCAAATGTACATAATAACACAAGTGTGAAATCTCATCCAGCTTTTGCAGGCTCTCCTCTTGTTTGAACATGACTGAACTGAGGCAAGATTGGTCATCAACGTCTCAGCGTTGGATTTTACTTGCGTCTCTTATTTTATATAAAGTGATAGTGGCATATTATCAAAATCAATGTGGAAAAAAGTGGAAAAACGCACAAAGACGGCACATTAATCACTAGTCATTGCTTGATCTGGAAATGTGCAAGTTCAAATACGAGGTAGTTGTGATTGGGGTGGGGTGGGGTGGGGGGGTGGGGGGAAGGATGTTTGAAATTATTTTATTTAAATTATTGCCAGAAAAATAGAAGGTGCGGGTTCGACTCGGGTTCGAATCCATCTTTTGAAAAACGTTTTTCTCCCTCTTTAAATTTCAAATCACACCAGAAAAGCATTTATTTTCGATAAAAATGAAGGAAATTATCAAACTGTTGAAAATAAAATTAGGTTGTCCGATACTAAGGTGTCAACAGTGGCAATAATTTGAATTAAACTTCAAATTTACACTCAATGAGTTATTGCACAGCCAACTGTTTTATAATGTACTGCAGAGCATTCACTGCAGAGCATCCACTGGTAAACAAATGATGCAATTTCTCCAAATCTGTTTTGATTGTAAAAAACAAACTCAGTCTTGGATTGCCTGAGGATTCTGTTCATTTTTATTTTGGCTTTAAGTTCTTACCTGCATTCTGAAGATCAGGTTTGACTGAAGTTAGATTGGAACTGTGACTGTTCATCCAACTCTCCAACATCGAGAACTTACTTTGTTGATGCAAAACTATGATGGAAAGCAAGGTTTTTCTAATCAACATAATTTAAAGGCAGTATGTAGACCATTACCGTTGTGCATAAATACTCGTTACAGTATGTAGTTTCTTTCTTTTTCTTTTTTTTTAAATGCTCTAAAATGCTTGTATAGCATAACATATAATTATTGTATGTTGTTTAATCCACTCACAGATTACAAAAGTCATTGTCATGAAAAGAATAATGCAGGCTCCCAGAATCACAAGGATGCCAGTTTGTCTGCTGCAACGATCTGCAAAAAACAACACCACGAGAAATTTACAATTTGAAAATTTTACATTTGTGGCAAATTTTTGTGACAAATTTGCATCATCCTTTAAAGTAATATACAGTAATATATGCAATATGATGTTTTAAGAAACACTTCATGCCTTAATCAATTTTTTTTCTTGCAAGATGAACCAGGCTTAAAATCTAATTAGTAATATAGCAATTTATTAACATGACTGTTATTGCAAATATATAATGAAATATAATTATGCGCCTGCTTGATCTTAAGAAGTACTCCCTCCCTATCATAATTGATTTTGATGTTTTGTTTTTAATAACTATGTTTAAAGTGTTGGCTTAGTCATTACAAGCATTATCTTCAGATAATTAGTAATATAAATTCAAAATACAAATAGGCCTAAATAAAACCTCTTAATAATTGTAACTATTTTAATGTTTATTATTTTGTTAAACATAACGTTATTGTCACGAGTTGCACTGGTAGGGAGCGCTCTTCAGCGGGATACAGGAGTCGGAAAGGCAGGGATGCATCAAAGAACATTTATTAAAGCAAAACAAAGAAGAGGCTGAACGAGACACACACGACGAGGCGCATAACATTAACGATCGACGATCAAACAAGACATGGGGCGTGAATTTATACAAGACTAATGAAAAACACCTGGACAAAACACGGCTGGTGATGGATAACACAATGATTACAAGGGCGGGGTTACAAATGAGG
>JAUCMU010000033.1:9643677-9659872 GCA_032275025.1 Enteromius treurensis | reverse complement strand
CCCCCCCCCCCCCCCCCCCCCCCCCCCCCCCCCCCCCCCCCCCCCCCCCCCCCCCCCCCCCCCCCCCCCCCCCCACTCCTCAGGGGCTAAGCCCCTTATCTCTTCTGACCCTAGCAACGCCCCTGCTTTCAATAAAAATGTGGCTACAGAAGTTTGAATAGAAGCAAGACAGGGAAGACTAATAACTATCCAGTACGTCAGCGACGTCCAATCCTGCTCCTGGAGGGCTGTATGCTGCCAAGTTTAGCTCTAACCAACTCCAAAGCACTTGTCTGAAAGTTTCTAGTAAGTCTGAAGACCTTGATTCATTTGGCTTATGTGTTTTATAAGGGTTGGAACTGAATTTTCAGGTTTGGACACCTCTATGCAGTATGCAATATCACAAAGATTTTAAAAGGCAAACATTTTTAGTGTTTAAACTGATAACTATCAAAACATAAACAGATGCGCACATTTACATATTACAGTGTTTACAAATAAAGCAAAATGCGGGGAAACAGGTAGAATCTTATTCCCTGACATGGTTTTACTCAAACCATAAAAAAAAAAACATTTTTTAGGCAATTTACATAAACTAATTAAACACTGTCATGTTAATGCACATAACTGTTGTGCATATAAGCATACCACATGTTTTTTTTAACCGTAATCTTAAAGACAATACAAAAGTCTGTATAAGCAATCTTTTCGTATAAGGAATGCCACTGAAAAATAGTTCATGCAGTATACATACAGTGGATGCAATGTGCTTGCCTTACATTCTCGTCATTGTAAGCATGCACTTTTTACAGTTAGCCACTATAGAAGTATCTATTAACTCAATAGGCAGTGACCAATAAATACAAACTCACTAGCCTATTACAAACAGAATCCCTCAAATAAACATTAGTTAACACATCAAGCTTCTGTTAATCCATGGCAGGAGCAAGTTTCACTTCTCATGAAAGAGAGATTGATGTGTACTGGCAACTTTATTTTTACAGGTATTCTATTCATTAAAGGTACAGAACGTCAATTCTGGTTTTCTCCGAAATATGTATAAAATTACATACTGCTTTAAAGCCTATAAGCAAGTTTGACATACAACTAGTTTGAATAAAACTACAAAGGTTTGTGGAGGTCAAAATACTCCCTCACCACGCTTATGTTCTGAATGGAAATATATACAGTAAAGCTATGTGATATTTAAAATGCAACATGAACGTTACATTCATTTAAACATAGCTTGTGTAGGAATATATAGCAAAGCATAAATGTTTTTAAATGCATTTCCAATCTTGACTAGCAGCAGCAGTCAATAAATGTCACACTTTTTTTTCTGGGGGGGGAAGTTTAAATGGAGTTTGCATGTTAATCATTAAATTAACTGCAATTGTAAAAAGAAGTGCAATAAATAAGTGTGCGCCTCTGTTAAAGGGAGGACAATGTGGATTTCAAAGGGTTTCTGCAAACAGAAGCTGGAGTTCTAAAAGCAGTTGAAAGGGACACATGAGCGCAATACACACTGCAGCTCTCTCGTACGCACACAGTCGCAGTGCTCCCCTGCATTATGGAGCGGCTGGCACCTGCTGCTGCTGCTGAGACTGGCTGACCTTCAGAGAGCCACACAGAAAGAATGAAAGAGGAGAGCATCTGTGTGTGAGACAGACAGACACACAGAGATAGTGAGTAAAGTTACCTGGCTATGTCTCCCCTATAGAGGGATCTGTATTCCCAGTTGGCCCGGTCAGCTCTTCTGTCAATACAGAATGGGGAGTCAGTGGGGGTCTGGAGGTCATCCAGCCACATAAAGGTTTCGCTCACCAGAACTTGAGCTTCCTCTCTGCAGCCAAGAAGATGAAAGACAAAGACATTAAAAAACAACACACACACCATCATCCAAAAATCCAGGGTTAAAAGTTTCTTAAATGGTACAGTACAGAATTATGGTAGATGTTTTGTGCATTTTAATGTCCTAAAACCATCCAAAGAACAATCTTTGTAAGGTACTTGCAACTTTCGGATTCCCACAAAAGGGACAGCCACAAACTAAAAACGACCTCCTTTTGTTGTGTGCAAAATGCTGCATTATGTTTTTGCTAAATTTCTACTTTATTGTTTAATGGAAGAAAGCAAGTCATACCATTTGAAACAGCATGAAGATGAGTACATAATGACAGGATTTGACTTTTGGGTGAACTGTCCCCTTAAGAGATTAAATGTGTGAAGCCTTTTAAGCCTGATATAGATGTAAGTGGGTAGAAAGATCAGAGACTGACTGTGGATCAATGTACTGCAGGATTTTTCTATGAACATACCTGTCAGCGTTCTCTTTTTTTAACAGGTCGCTGGGGTAAACAGTGTCTGATTCAGATCCACTGCTCTCTGAGTTATATCGGTTCTTCTTCTTCTTGTGTTTCTTCTTCTTTTCTTTCCTTTTCTTCTTCGATCTGCCATGGCTATCTTCTCTCTCATTACGCTTCTGCTCTCTGCATAGACATAGAAAAGGAAGTTCACTATGCCGTCTGATAAACAGACACTGCGGAGATATCTGTTTTACAGTCAAGTTAATATTTTAATGTGTTTAAATATGTATGTGTGTGTAAATATTAATAAAACTGGGTGCCTCATTTCAAGCCTGTTCCTTAACAGGCAAAAAATGTATTATATAAAATATTTATGATTTACTTGTATATGATGCTTTCATTTTATTTAATACGCTTTAATGTTAAAGGGGTAATGAAACATTTAGCTCAGTTTCAGCCTTGGTTAAAGTTTCATTATTATAAAAAAACAAAAAAATCATGCATATTTTATTTCTTTTTTCACAAGATTAAACTTGAAATCAAATAATAAGATCCCCTTTTGCTCTTTAATCACACAGGTGCTAAAGTTAATTTATTCAGTGATTAACTGCACTGCGCTTTAAGGATCAGATGACCTTGTGCCTGCTGGTTCTTCTGCCTCCGTTTGTGCTTTCTCTGTTGCCCGCTTGTGAGTCTTCAAAGCATCTTCTGTGCTGAAGCTCTGATTACTCAGCCATTCCAGATCTGATGGAGCTGAGAAAAGAAACATTCAGTCAAACCAAATTAGCTCTGCTGGTCTCTTAAGAAGTGAATAAATCAGTCAGTCGTGACAGACCTCAGAAGAGCGCATCTGATGTGATTTACATGTAAAACAAATCTCCATTAAAGAGAGCTAATTCCCTTAACCATTAAGAATGACAGAAGCATGATGCTATCTATTATTTTGTGGACAGCCTGGGAAGGAGCCAGTTGCATTGCTGACCTGGCCGATATTCTGCACAAATCCCCCACGGCAGCAGAGGTTATCTGCATACAAGAGCAGTTTGTTCTTTTCTACTGTACTCAATGTGAGAACTCCTGCTTTCCCAATGATTTGATATTGATTAGTTGGGATGCATGTCTTCATCTAGCTTATTAAGTGCTCAAAGATGGGATCCACTCAAACAGAACAGCTGACTGATTACAGTGCATTGAACTGCAGCCAAATCCATAAAGGTCCAGTACTTGGCATGCAAGATCATTTGTGATTGTAGAAAATCTTGTAGTTAGTGGTGCATATAAGTATCAGTCTTACTTTCATGAAAATCGTAGTATAAAACTTTGCCGTCTAATTTATCATAAATATTTGCGTAGGGACAATAGTTTACCATAACATTTATAAAATAAATAGTATCTAAGACGAACGATGTTTTAGTACTAGTTAGTAAAACATCATTTTAGAATAATCCATGCGGCACTGCTTTTATATTATAAGGGAATTGAGGAGCAGAAATGCTTCAGAAAGGAATTAGTTCAATGCAGTACTTTCCAACAGGTTGATTCACAAATCACTGATTAATTAGTATAATTCTACAGATGAGCTAAAATGACCAGAAAACTGACACTAAACTTAAACTTGAATATAGAGTCTGTTAGGCACACGTAATTACTGTTAATCAACGTGTAAAGTAGCTGCACTCACTTATAATAAAGCAGGCAGCGTTTACAGATATAATCAGCACAACTCTTAGGCTTTCTAAACAGGTTCTCTTTCGATTATGCAATACTTAGTGACCTGATCCTGTATGAAGCTCTGAACGCAGGTCAGAACGAGCTTACCTCTATCCCCAGTAGAGCTGTTATCGCCCGACAGTCCAGCGAAGGACGGGAAAAGAGCCATATTTCCTCACACAGATCAAAACAGACGCGCGCCGCCGGTTACGTCATCCGCCTGCGACCTGGAAAAAAAGCATGCAGTAATGGAAGAGACTATTCTTCTTCTTCTTGGTGAAAAGATTATTTCTGCGAATCGGATATTTTGAGCAGTTTGTCTTATAGAACTAGTTCATAAAAATAATTCAGCAGTTCATTTATGCTATGCCATAATTGCATACAGGCTCACAAAAAGAGACATTTACAACCTAATTATTATTTATTAACAATACTAAAGTTACCTCAATAACGTTTTAGCATCTTTAGACTAACGTTAACTCTGTGTTGATAAAATATCACACAGGCCAAGTCATATATTTCCCAATTTGTCGTGTTCCTGCGGCTATAATAAACTTGCATTTCATCCCATTAAGTAATTCACGTCCAAAAGTTTGAATAGTGCACTTATTCATCGGTTCATGGGTGAATCAATAATATGTTCATTCGATAATCTCTCGAACTAGTTCGGTCCTCTGAGTGAAGTGATCGTTAAACATTTCAAACTTGTTCAAGTTTTTAGGAAAAGTTGGGGAAATTATTTTCATGGTGATTAAGATTTTTAAGAGTTTTTATTGTACATTACAGCAGAAGTTCATATGTTATAGAAATAATTTAAGTAAAATAAATAATTTAGTAAATTTTCCAAACGTTTAACGTTCCTGCATACGGTCTACTATAAGGATTTGTCATAGTAAGTTAAGTAAAAATATTTCATTTTAATAATGTCGTCGATATACAGCACTTACCGTTATTTATTTATTTAATGTTGTGTTAACGTTATTTATATTCTGAGACTGTGTCCAGTCAGATTTAACGTTAACTTATATTAGACAAAGAGCACAGTACTTTGTGCTTGACATTGCTTTCTAAGAAACTCAATTAAACCTTAATTTTCTGGTTGTGAATGCGTCTCACAGCGGGTGTTTAATATGAGATCCGATCCTGGGAGAGAAATTCAATCAGCCCTGTCCTGTCTAACCGAAGGGCTTGTTGGCCCGCCGGTTTCAGTGCTGCGTGATCCGGGGCACATTGAGCGCAATGGCTTGACGCATTGCAGGTCTAACGTAACCAATCAGAGACGCTGTTACAATCACGAGCGGATTGCAGGTCTCAGCTGGCCAATCATAAAAGCTGTGACATGCTGAGCCGAAATCGCTCTAGCGTCAACAAAGACAGAGGGCTTGATGCAATAAGTAACATTCCGACGAAAGAAACTAGTGCCGTTAAGAGAAGTAGTCCCTCAAGATGTAAAATGTTCTTAGACTATTTTGAGTACTGTGACCAATAAAAATGATTATACTGGACGTCGATTTATCCTTAATTTTTATATATAGATTCAGGTTTTTTTTTTTTAAACGAATAACTGACTTTTTCAGTTGTTTTTTATATTCCTAAAATAGGAATAGAATATTCAAAACATGTTAACTCAAATTGGTGTGATAAAGACCAGAAAATAAACGTGTTGTGTAATATTATATTAAAGCAGAATATGTATTTAGTTTTATGTTTTATTTATATGTAAGTGAGCTTTTATTATTCATTATTTGATTAATTAAGAGGCCGACGGAACGGATTCTTCTCTGTGACAAATCATTTGAATGCAAATTTTAAATGTTTTATAATAAAACTCTTCTTTCAATCGCAAGGTCACATGCACAACAGTTTTTTATTTTGGATAAATTTACTTTACATATTAGTCAGGCCAACTTCTGCAGAACATTTTAATGAGTAATTTGTGTGAAGAATTAAAAGTATGTTTCTATCAGAAATATCTTTGTATGTTTTTCTTACAAAAATACACATTGTAAATCTGCACTGCTGCAGATATACTTAGGCTACTCATATATTAAAATTATTTCATAATAAAATAATAATTATTAAGTTCCTAAATTAAAAAATACATAAAAACGTTTACATGCAGTATACTGTAAATATGATGTGTTTGTTGCAAACAGTGATGAAAAAAACTATGTAGACCTACTAGAAAATGTCGGTTTTCATGGACTTGTGTACATATTATATATACTAGAACATGCATATCCATATTATAAATAATATTTCACTAATCAACATTTCTGCTTCTCGGGGCTGAGGTGGTTATGATAAGTAGGTGGGCGGGGCTTCTGGCTGCTCTATGCGGAAGTGAGTGATAGGGGCCCGTACGGCGGAGGAATACACCATTGTATATAGTACCGGATCACCTTCAATACTCTGCGAGCGACAGTCGCACGGTGGAGCGTGAACAGGGAGCGGAGCATCGCTGCAGTCTAGCGTAGATTAACAAACCTACTCCACTCTCCACCCTCAGATATGGTACGTATAAGCTTTTATCATGCTCTACTCATTCACGAATATCTGTTCATATTTCATGTATTTAACGCATTGCGGTTAATAAATAGACTTGACTAACCACCTGCCTGCCTCTTCTGCGTTTGCGCTCATGCAACAGCAAATTTTATTTCAAATGCATTAGACTCTGTGCATTGTTTTATTGCACTTGGCAAACGATGGTTGCGTATGATTATTATTTTCAACGTGTTGCAGTGTTATTGATGTCATAGTGCGGCAGGAAATGTGACATACGCGTTTTATTGTGGTGTGATGTGCTGGACAGCAGCAGACAGATGATCAGTGCTCGCGTTCTATTGAATAAGAAAACCTTGCGTTTGCCTTTGTAATTGATATGATTAAGAAAATATTTGCTTTGCTTTAGTGAATGCATTTAGCTATAGACATCACTGACAGCCGCTGTAGAAAATCAGGCCAATAAAGAGTAAAGAAAATCCTTAATAAAGAATTCACCCTGAAAAAATAAAAGATATTTGACAGAAGTTCAATATTTGATTCAAATATGTCTTGAAATGTTCAGACTGAGATGTTTAAGCAGCTGTCATTTGGGTAGTGTTGGCTGTGGCTGACCATTGTTTAATTTGTGAAGAATAAACGCTATTACATGTATTCATGAACACGTTATTATTACGATCAGAGTGCCCTAGAGCTCCAGCAGGACTGCCTCTGACATACCTGTTTGCCATGGTTTTTGCCTTCCTGTAAAATAAAGAGATTGCATTTGGATCCACACGCCCCCGTCTCCATCAATACAGTTATTATCTTCACTGCACTTTTACTAGGCTTTTTAAAATGATAATTTACATAATTGTCAAAACTAAGCAGGATTAGGACCACAAGTTGGCTTTATTTATAGGTTTAGGTCTGCAGAAACATTTTATTCATTTTGAACTCTATTGCCTTGTTGTGAACGTAACAGGTCTGTTTGTTATCTGGGCTCAGGGCTTGAATGTTTCCCCTCATAAGAGAATGATAAAGAGTTCATAAATCTTACAGCTGGATACCCAATGAGAAAATAAACAAACCTTTGTTTAAATGGTGCATTTTAGCTCAAGAAAGCAAACATTGTTCGTGAAGCATGGAAAGAATGTCCTGAGTGTGTTCAGCGAAGTCAATGCCGACTCAATGAGTTCATACAAATGCTTCTGCTTCAGTTTTTCCACAGCACAATGTCAGAAGGCTCAGTATAAATCATTTTTTATGGATGTCATTTAAGCCTGTGCTGTTTGGTGAGAATTATCTCAGTACTGTGAATGCCTATGAATGGCTAGTTGCTGTGTAAGGTGTCTGTTTCCTCCCTCAAGTTGCGTCTTCAGGACCTTTCTGGCCATGATGCAGCTCTAGTTTCATGTCCTGGCTATACGGGTAGTCGTGCCATGGGAATCAGTGAAATAACCATGTTTTTTTTCACCCCTCACATAGAACAATCTAGAAACAGTCTGCACTTCTGTATACAGGCCTCACTGTAACTTCTCTGAAATTCTACAATAGTAACTATACACATATAAATATAAATGGCTATTTCAGAGCTTGCTGTCTTCACTGTACACAGTTGGTTTGGTTCATAAGGAAGCTGCCTTCACAGTTGTGGTCATGAGTTTATATTCAGCCCATCTTCCTGTCTTAGGTGCTAAATTGTGGGTACAATGCTGTTCATTTTGTGAAGAGACAGTTACTGGAACTAGACTTAGTAGAGTGTTTGCATCTGTCAGCATGATGGTTAAGTGCCTTGGGGACTCCCTGTTAACATGGTGTGAAAGTGGCAATACCACACTCATTATCGTACACTGGGCGTCCCGAGCGCCAGGCCAGCCTTCTCTCAGCTGCTCCCGCCGCTTGGTGAGTCCTAAATCAAGGCCAGATTCCAGGCAACATTGCGCAGCATTTTCAGATCCAGGCCAAATTCCTGGCAGTGGTGTGCGATGTTTGAAGCTTCGCTGGATGGGAAATAGCCTGGAAGGCTTCCAGTTGAGGTGCAGGATCCTGTTCTCCCCCATCAGCCGGAGAGAAGAAATTATCCTTTATGGACGGGGTCCATTGGGAATCTGCAGACGGTGCATTTTCCACATTGATTTTTTTGGGGGGGGGAGAAGCTGAAATGTTTATTAAATGAACACACATTTGGATATTGTTACAGATTTTTGATTCGCTTGGATTAGATTGGCTTTAACATGATTCAATTTCCGATTTAAATTTGACTCTGATTAACGTATTTCAAATATAATGTCCATTCTCTCTAGCAATGCTGCAAGTTATACAGGACAGTGCTTCCAAGTGATTCAGACCAGCAACTAGTCATTCATTATTAAAGTCAACATGAAATCCTAATTGAAATTCTAAATCTTGCATTGTTTATTGCAAACGATTAAGGCTTACACATTTTTATATATGTATACTTTTTCAAAATGTAAATTAAACAAATCGTTAACATTAATGTGTCCAAACAGGTGAGTTTTCCTCCCACCCCTCCAGCAACCTGTGACGACATTAAACTATTTCAGCAATTAGTAAATGACAGAGATGCAGATAAATTTCTAATGCTGCCCTCCATTTCTTTCTCATCTCTCATCAGTTTCAGTTATATATACTTCGCAATAAAGAACAAAAGACTATCCCATTTTCCAATTCATGCTGACTTGACAGAACTGCATCTCAAGAGTAATTTATTTTGGGAAGTAAGCAACCAGAGGTTTTTTTTGCCGAGCTCTGCGGCCACATATGGGATACTACTGGTGCAACAGTGGATAGATGCGTCATCACTCTTGAGTATCATGTAAACACTTTAGACAACAAAGTTTAATATTGAAGTCATCATAAAATGGAATCTCACGCTATCTCTTTTGCATATATTTACTATACATGCATGTTATTGATCTTACTATGAACAATTCATACATGCATTTTATTTCTTATTACCAAATTAATTTAATTTAATTAGAATGTGAAACAACAAAACTCCTCTAGTGCGGGACATTTCCTCTTCATACTCCCTATCTCTTTCTCACAATTGTCTGCAAGTTTGCATTCTTTCTTTTCAATAATACATTTCACTCTGATGTACATGACCTGTAGCTACTTCCAGCTTTATCAACCAGAGACTTGAATAAGGGTAAAGGGACTTCATATTTAGCTTACATTTCAAGGGAGTTACGGACTGCATGCTAATTGGAACAACATGTGCCGAGATGCCCTACACAACAGCATAGTCATAATTGGGCAGAAAGGGACCTTTGTAACTCTCCAGTTCATAGTTTGCCCCTACCTGGATTTGAACTCACTATCTTTATGCTAGCAGCCCGGATCCTTAACCCTCAGGCTAACAGGACCCCCGGGGAGGGATGGGCAGAAAAAAATAAACTTGATCACAAGAACAGTGAGACAGGTGAGATAATGCATCCGCGCAGGGAAAGGTAAGACCTGGTATCGTGTTAGCCGACAGAAAGAGGTGTTTGCACAATTAGCAGAGACGAGATGCCACTCAGATGATCAAAGAGATAGAGATATAAATGCAAACCCACAGCTGGCCGTAAATTGAGATGACCACAGGAGAAGGGTCAATTGATTCAGACCGACAGACCTTAATACCTTCCTTTGATTTAGCTGTCAATCTACCTCCAAATACATCCTACTTGGGACGCCCCTTTGACCAATTTTAAATGATGGAAATGATCCCTGACCCTCGGCTTTGTAACTGTAGTGAGCTGCTGACGTTAAGCTTCTCAAAAATCGGCCTAATATCTTGCTGAGCGATACTCAATGCGGTCTGGGAGGTTGGTACAGTAACACTGGCCTCAAGGGTCAGGTGAGCTCTCTTGGGGTCTGTTGTTCATCAGCCCGATCAACCAGACTCACCTCTACGTGCTTCTGGTAACGTCTACTCACAAAGACCAGAATGCCTCCAAAGAGACCTGTCATGTACCCTGAGGAGGACTCTGTATCATTATCCATGGTCTACGATCTCCTCGACCAGCAGCAGTTCTTTTATAAAGAGCTGATCGAGCTACAGGAGCGAAACTACAAGTCCTTCCTGCAGATGCTTGTGGACTCCACCAACAGCCGCATTGACAGCGTGGTGCGAGATGTCCAGGATTTGAAAAACTGCCTACAGCACTGCCGGACTGAGCTTGGGGATGTCAGGCGGCAAGGTGCACAAAACGCCAAGCGGGCCGAGTGCCTGGCTGATGGGCTGGTGATGGTCCGAGGAGCGGTGGATGGCCTGACCTCAATGAAAAGCCCCACTGCTGAGGTCAAACCCAGGAAAGCACCAGTTAAAATGGACAGGCAAGATGTAAAGAAGACTGATGGCTGGGACAGTGAACCCAAGGCGAAGAGGCTGGTGGCGGATCTGACCGACATTCAGTTTGATGGGATAAAGGTTGCGATATCAAGAACTCATTTAGCTGTTCACATTGTGGCTTTTAAGGGGATGTTCATTCACCATTACAGCGATTGGAGGTCAACGTGGTATTTTGTCTTGTTAGCTGGCTTTGATTGGCAGATCAGTTTTTAAACAGAAGATTTGAGTGGCGGTATCAGGAAGTGATGGATGGGGCAAATAAAGTAGATGTTTTTGAGAAAGCTTTATGAAGAACATTTAGTTGATTCAGTTCGTAAAGTGTTTCGCACAATAAACAATTGTTATATATGTTTATGACACTCATTTACCTTTTTCCATCTCCATTTCCAGGCTGACCAACTCACCGAGGAGCAAATTGCTGGTAAGCCAATCTGGGTGTATTTTGTGGTGTAAACATAGCCTGAATTGACTTCGTTGTCAAGGATGAATGCCACCCATTAACCACCTACAATCAGTTTTCAGCCAGATGATGGATGTGAGGTATAATGCTATTTTTTATCTGTTTCCTCACAGAGTTTAAGGAGGCCTTTTCCTTGTTTGATAAGGATGGTGACGGTACCATCACCACCAAAGAGCTGGGCACAGTGATGCGCTCACTTGGGCAGAACCCCACGGAGGCTGAACTGCAGGACATGATCAACGAGGTGGATGCTGACGGTGAGTTGGATTCAGTTTAGACTTCAGAAATGCAACAAACAGTAATATTATGTATCATGATATGCTACCTACACTATACTTACCTTAAGGTTAGGAGTTAGTGTTTGTTTCAGTGTAGTGTAGGCAGTCAAAACTGTGCTTCAAATAACCAGTGAAATCTTTGGAATCAGATAAGGGTGGTTAATTTTTTTCCCCCACACCTGCTTATATATCCCTGAAGACCTATTTAAAATGAAATATTATGTTCTTTTCATTTTATTTTTGGCTATTGACATTATGCCAGGGACACTTTCCTATGGAGAACCGTTGTTCTCTCTGATTAAACAGTTATCTTGTTTTGTAATTAGCTTGTGTGCAAGCATGCAAGCTTTCGGATAACACCAAAATGTAATACGCCTGGGATGCTTCTCCTGTTACAGAGCTGATGTAATTAGTGCTCCAGTATGAAAAGGTGTCTTTACAGAGTGTCCTTTAACGTTAGTGTCATTTTAGCTTGTGGTTAGATCATGCCGAGCGCGCTGGGTTTCTAATATACTGATTATTTACAGACGGGATTGTGTGGTGTGGTATGGAGTCATTTTTGTAGGTCAGACAGCCGTAAAGCCAGTTGAATAACAGCAGGTAATAAAGACCTCATGGAATCCTTTACATAATCCACTTTGGCAGTGGTGCCGATGGAATCGAGAGAGTGTTTGTGAAGAGCTCCAGTGAGAAGAACATGCAATGTGAAGGAAAACACACACACATCTGCAAGCATGTGTCTACACCCACATTGTCAGATTACACACGCCGTGTGAGCCCTGTGGGAATGGCTGTAGTGATCATTTTCACACCCGCATGCACACAGGAGGACGTCATATTTGTCCCGTGTAATGGAAATATCCCGCCTCAGCTTGGTTAAACCTCAGGGAAATGACCTGAAAAACCCAGACCTGTCAACTTTCCTTGTTTAGAGTCAAATTAGAAATGAAAAAAAAAAAAACGATAAATAGCTTATATTAAATTCTGAACCGTTTTGTCCTAATGAATTAAATATGAAAGTCTAAAAGCTAAGATTAATCATTTTAAATGCTACGAGTAAATTGTAACATTTACCGAATGAAAAATGCATATTCATTTTTGAGATGGCAAAATATTACATTTAACTTTTATTAAATTACTGGTTATAAAAACTAAACAATTACATTGAAAAACACCCAATTTCCAGTCATTTAAAACTATATTATTGACATGTTATGTTATGTCCCTGATTCATTTAGTTTTATCTTGCAATATAAGAAAATAAACATGACGTTCATGCCTGTGACCTTTTGTTTCCAGTGCATCCTGGAGAGTGTTTGCTGTGTCTCTGCCAGCTAGCACTAATTCAGTTCAATTAGATGGCAGTCAGACACACTAAATATGTGTTATTAGACCTCATTACTCCTCATCATGCCGTATTGACTGCCCTGCTTTTGTCCTGCATTCTGCATCCTGGATAGTTTATCCGAGTTATCCAGAACAGATCTGTTTATTCTTTCCCCATTTATTTCAGGTAATGGAACCATTGACTTTCCCGAGTTTCTGACAATGATGGCCCGGAAAATGAAAGACACCGACAGCGAGGAGGAGATCCGCGAGGCTTTCAGAGTGTTTGACAAGGTCAGTGCTGAAAAGAGAGCTTTGTGGGAAGATGATGTTTTTGCTTCCATGGAAAGAGTGAGGAGGCAGGGGAAAAAAACAAACCGACCTTTGGAAAACTAAATAACAAGCCCTTGTTCGACGTAAAGCTGCAGCTGGTTTAAAAGGGATTCGTGGCACAATCATAGTTCCTGCAGGTTTACTGTCAAATGTTTAGGAAAAGTCATCATTGAACTCTTACTTTTACGCTTTCACAATATGTCATTGCTGTTTTCAAAGTCACCTACTTTGGATTTAGTGGTTTAATATTTTAACAGCATGACAAGACTGACTTATTGATCCTGTCTGTGGCAGGATGGGAACGGCTACATCAGCGCAGCAGAGCTTCGTCACGTCATGACAAACCTGGGTGAAAAGCTAACGGATGAAGAGGTGGACGAAATGATCAGAGAAGCTGACATCGACGGAGACGGTCAGGTCAATTACGAAGGTACGATTCAGCTGTGTGCTGAGATTACTGGAAAGGGTCTGCGTTTTATGCAGATTAAACATTACTTTTATAAATTGTCACTTCAATTACAATAATGCAGTCTGGATTTGGATAATGCAAGGTTATTTGCGTGTACATGCAAAAATGGAGATTAATTTAAAGGAGCGGTCTGGAAACTAGTTGGTTTTAGTGCTTTGTTGTGATCTTGAGCGTCATGTCTGATGTGTCCATCTTGCTTTCTGTCCACAGAATTTGTACAAATGATGACGGCAAAGTGAAGCTCTTCTGTTCTCTCCTGACCTCTTTAGAAGACAAAAAAAAATCAGTCAAATGTTTTACTTACCTCTTACGCAAAAATATTCATTTATTCATACTGTTTCTGTATAGAAAAAAACTGAATGTTAAAAAAGGAAAATGTCCATATATAGAAAAAATATATAAAAAAATAAAAATAAAACAAACCAAAAAAAAAAGACATAAACATAAATGACCTGCATGTACTGGTTAGTGGTCCTGTTCCCAAAGAACTGCTTAGACATCTACAAAAAGATCAGTCACTTAATCCTGATATCAAACCTTCAGAAACTAAAGTAAAAAGCATCTGGTGAACTGCTTAACTGGTTCCATTTGCTAGTGGCGATGTTTGGGCTGGCCAGTCGTCTTCTACTTCCTGTTTCTGTTCTACATGCATGCAGCTTGAGTTCAGAGCCGCTATCGGGGCGGAAACCTCAGCGATGTCTGTTGGAGCGTTCTGGGGGTGAATCTAAAAGAGGTTTGAATATGGTTTGGGAGGGGCGGGACGGGATTTCGGAATCTGCATAGAGGACGAATGAATGGGACCTTTGCAGTTTGCTTCAATAAACTAAATAAAGAGATATTTTTAAGAAAAATTAGCAGTTAAGAGATTTTCAAGTATGTTTGGCATGTCAGGATATTCAGAGTTTTGTTTCTTTGTGCATTGTGCCCGATAGTAGGGGCGTTTAGCGGGAGGGAGGGGCTTGGGAGTTTCAGGGCGTGACCTTTCACCTTATGTGGAAGCATTTTTCGGGTAAGGGCAATGGTGACTGTAACCATAAATGTTTTTATCTTTAGTTCTTCTCTGGGCTCTGACCATGAGCATGTCGATTTTCTCTGGAGAGTGCAAAACGAGGGCTTCGGCCGCCAGGGGTTTGCTTCGACTGCCCACCTTCAGTTCTGTTTATGTTCATTCCAAGTTGTACATGCTCGTCTTTTGATTTTTTTTCCAATAAAAGAACATGAACTCGAAGCTCTCAACCTTGTTTGTCCTTTTTGTCATCATCTACCGAAACGAACATTTAGGGAGTTTTTGCAGCCAACCTACAGAAATCACCATGGCAACCGCTCTCTTTCTGTATGTCTCAGAATATATGTGTCATGTTGCATGAGCGCTCATCTATCCGAGCGCAGGCTTGAGCGCGTCTGTCTTTAGGGATTTTAGGGGTTGCCTGGCAACCTGGATCTATGGCTCTGGTGGATGAGGGGGATATCAAAAACCATGTGGGAGCTGGAGAAGAGACTCTGGAGAGATGGAGAGAGAGAGAGAGTGTGTGTGTGTGTGTAAAAATCTACAGCTGATTAGATCCACCTCCTGTAGTCAGGCAGTTTATCCCTACACCAGATCTACAATATGTTCCTTTTTTACTGGGAATTATTCATTCGCATTTCTCCAGTTGAAGCTTTACCATTCGATTTAACGTGAGACTTTTGCACTCAATTTTCAGACTCGCTCTTAATTTACAGCTATTTAAAGCCTGAGCTCAGTGACAGTGTGCTCGGGGGGTGTGGAGATGATTGTGCATCTACTATGTGCTCAGCAGCGAGAAACAGGATACAATGACAGGCGTGTGGGAGGAGAGAGAGAGTGCTAACAGCCCACGTCTCTCTGCCCTTCTGACTGATGAGCTGCACGTGGCCAAGCGTGTGTGTGTATTGAATGCATGACTTCATCAAGAAGAATAATCTGGCTGAATGGCTGAAAGCTTCAGAAAATGTTTGGCTTGAATATGTAGAATATTCTGGCTGTTCGGTGCCTTGTTCGTGGTTTGCTTGGAGGCACTGGTTGGTCACACTCTCTCTGTCCTCTCAGGCTTTATGGGAAGAATCTTGGAGCTAGAAAAGATAAAATGCCTCATATAAATAGAGCATGTTTATCACGACTGAATGGCAACACATAGTTATAACATACATGTAGTGGATTCAAAATCTGAACATTGAAGTTTGTAAACATTGAAAATCTGAGATTTTTTAATAAACCCTAGAAATATGTTGTTTTTAATTTGTTAAAGATATTTAGAAATATTTTATATTTAACACTTTAGAATATATTGAATATTATTAAAAATATATTTAATATTCCACACTATTTCTAGGTCACTAATAAAATGTTTTTTTTAATAACTTTGCACACCAATTGTTATTTTTAATTTTAAAAAAATAATAAGATTGCTTACAATCTAATCAGTTTTCAGGCTTAAAAAAAAAACAAAACAAAAAAAAAAACAATAT
>JAUCMU010000033.1:9599169-9627296 GCA_032275025.1 Enteromius treurensis | reverse complement strand
TTTACCATCCAACCTGACAGAACTGGAGAGGATCTGCAAGGAGGAATGGCAGAGGATCCCCAAATCCAGGTGTGAAAGACTTTTGGCTCTATTAGATCAAAAGGGTGCTTCTACTAAATACTGAGCAAGGGGTCTGAATTAGCCCGCCCATACTTCCTGTGACGCTACATTTTTATTCATAAATTCCGATAATTCATACATTATCGGAATGAGTGGTCTGATTGGTTGTAGATTCATCCAGTAGTATACCGATGCATCTGATGGACGCAGGTTGGTAAGGTAGCTTGGCCAGACTAAGCTCCTATGAGCTTTAAAGTCGTGGAAGCCAGGTTGGGTCTGAATACTTAGGACCATGTGATATTTCATTTTTTCTTTTTTTATAAATCTGCAAAAATGTCAACAATTCTGTGTTTTTCTGTCAGTATTGGGTGCTGTGTGTACATTAATGAGGAAAAAAATGTTAAATGTTAAAGTTAAATTATTTTAATATATAACAAGCTGCAATATAACAAAGAGTGAAAAATGTAAGCTGAATACTTTCCGTACCAACTTCACTACCAACTACAAATGTAAACTGCAAAATACTGAATGCACAAAAAAGTAATTTTAACATATTCCTTAAAATACACGATCAAAAATGAGCTATTATCAAACAAAGGGTTACATGTAGTGTTGTCAAAAGACCCGGTACTTCGGTACCAAGACGGTACTAAAAAATTTGAAATGTTACGGTACCGGGTTTTCTGAAGTACCGGTAGCACCAAGCAACCGGTCAACCCGGTTCTTGCTGCGCTACCAGAAAGGTGCGCACTGCGCAGTTGCGTCTTCTTCATTAAAGCACAGAGAGAGATCGCAACCGGCGGTGCTACTGAATCTGCTCGTTGGAAAGAAAGGAGGAAAGAGCCACGTGTGGAAGTATTTTGTTTTTGAGCATTCACACCGCCTCCGGCGAGAGCGTCAAAATTCGCCTTGCCAACGATGCTGTACAGAGATTTTAGGACGCTCTTGACGTAGATTGAATGCTTGTCTTGTATTTAAAGGGGCCGCAAATAAAACAAGCTATTTTTACACACTAAAGGCTTTTAAATGACCCGTGTAGCCAAAATATGTGTTAGAGAACAAATGTATGGTTAATGTTCGTATCTTTAAAATCGGTCCAACAGAAAAGCAGTTCTAGGCTATGAAATACAGTTGGCGCTGTTTGATTAAATAAAAGTCCTCTTATATAAAAGTGTTTTTGTGTTTTGCTTTGGTACCGAAATTGGTACAGAGAACCGTGGATTTTCACTGGTATTGGTACCGAATACTGAAACTAGTTAAATTTATAGTGAACAGCTCAGAGTCAGGAGTTCAGATGCCGTCCACTGTCCTGCTGTTAGAACAGTGTCAGACACATAAACAGACACGCACACACACACACACACACACACACACAAAAGAAGGTCAGAGAGGGAGAGATTTGTTAAGAGACAGGGGCAACACTTCCTCCTACTGCTGTCTACAACACGGGAGTTGCTTTATAAGATATGACATTTCTGCTTACTATTAAGACACACAGCCGGACACAGCAGCACTCTCTCACACCCACACACACACTTCCTCGGTCTTTACATCCTGCACTCATTGCCTGCTAAATACTGACAACCACACAAACACACAAGAGGAATAAATCCTGAAAACAACTGCATTGCGGGAGCAATAACCATAAAAGTGTAAAACTGCAGAAGGGTTTGAGTTAGTGGGTAAACAGCATGTGCTCACCAGTCTCTGCATGGTCTTCACGTGGGTGGGGCTGATGGACAGCGCCTCCTCGTACCAGCGCTTGGCCTCGTCCACGTTCCCCCGCAGCTCCGCCACCTGACCCTTCATAAACAACACGTTATGGGACATGGGGAACAGGTTGGCTGCTTCCTGCGTACACGCTGTTGCCTCCGCCGCCTTTCCCATTCCAATATACACCTCCGCTGAGGAAAGACAGAGAAAGAGAAAATAAGACAAAACAGTGGAAGAAGCATTGCTGGGGTTTATTGTTTTTTCGGAGTCACACAGAAAACGTGATGCTCAGACAAGGCTGTCAGCTACATCACCAGCATTCAAACCGTTTTATAGCTCACAAACTGTGAGGAGACCGAAAGACTGATGGGAGATTAACAGTGGAGGGGTGTCCTCCCTCTTCAGCCAACAAACTCCAGGGAAAGTGACTACTAAGCATGTTTACTCTTGACACCTTTCTCACCCTGCCAAGTCCTGCTAAGGTTCCCTCACTTGGCTCAATGACAGTCAAGCTGGTTAAAAAATAATTAGTCTTAGTAACAGAGTTGATTGTCTTTTTCTGTAACAACAAATGAAAGGATTTTTGGCAAATGCTTTTTGGCAAAAGTTTTTTATCTAATCTTTACATATTTCAGGTATTTATTTTAAGATTTTTATTTTTGAGTTAACAATGCTACTGAACTAATATGCATTTCTAAACTAATTTGTTTGAATAAATGATTCCAGGGTCAATTCATGAAGACGGCTTTTAAGTTATAGCTAACAATAGTAACACTGCTACTGTTACTGAACAAATTAGCCGTTTTAAATAGTTTGAGTGAATGATTCAGTGACTTGTTCATTAAGACAGTTCAAGTTTTACATTAAAAGTTTAATTTAGTAATCTCACTCTATTATTTAGGCAATTGTAATTGCAGTGTAAATGCATTCAGGCCACCTCTGAACTGCATTAAACAGAGTAAATACAAGATCCAGCTTCTGTGTCACACCAGAAGAGCACAGATGACTTTTGGATGATGATGATCCTGGTTTCATTTGATTACTACAGTCTTAGACTTAGAAACATACCTTTTACCCCTAGATTAAAAAAAACAAACAAAAAACAAACAAACCTGGAAATCAGTTTACGGGGGCAAATATTGCTTCTTGATGAAAATTTCTGTCAATGCTATGATCCAACCAATATTGCATTTGAAAACAGCTATCCAGGACAGGCGTAAAGCAACCATAGCAGTTCTTATCAGCACTTATTTGACCTGCGATCACACCCTTGACCTAGGAGCTGCTAGCAGAACAGAATGCATTTAATTCAGCCTCATTCACAAGTAAATACAACTGCTTGTCTATTTGTAAATGCTGACTGTAGACAGGGCAAAAGCCTCCATATGGGAAATATGATCCCTCTGGATATGGTTTTCCTAAGGTATTTGCTTGGACAAAGGAAGCTATTAATAACTTTGGTTCACAAAGCAGTGAGGAGCAAGCTGTCCTTATTTAAACATGGGGTTTTATTTCATTGCAAGATAACAGAATATTCTGTTTACTAAGGTGCGCCGTTCTTTAATGTATCTAATGTGGGCTTGACTTTTGTTAAAAGGAGGGCTGTGGGTGAGGTTTGTACCTGCATGCAACCAGATTTGGGCAAGGGTCATCCAAGGGTGGAGGGGTCCCTGTTTCGGAGCACTGCTCTGAAGGGAAGAGGCCACCTCAGACAGCGCCTGCTCCACCCGTGACGCTGCTATGGAGGTGGCATGGACGGAACCTGCGGTGAAAACACAGACAGTTAGCAACAACACGTATATAAGAGCTTCTCTACATATATCCTCAGTGAAAACTTGTTCATATACACATGAAGGCCAAATAGCAGTTGATCACAGCTAATCCCTGCTCTGTTAACTAAAAAAAGTTCAGTTTTGTTAACTAAAACCTTTAGAAGTTGTTCATTAAATTAAAGCTGTAATAAATTTAAATAAAAATATTTGAAGACAAATAGTAAAGAATTAACTGCTGCCTTGGCAACAAAGTGAAATAAAATAACATACTAAATTTACTAAAACAGTAACTGACATAAAATTATTTAAAGCGGAAAAAAACAACTAATAAAAAATAAAAAATATCAAGCACAACAAAATAAGAAAAAAAAGGTGGCTTTGTGGAAAGTGTGCTGACATACAGAGCCTTTGTGCTACAAGCATCCCCAGTTTAAATCATGACTCGAGGACCTTTCCCGATCCTCTCTCTCCCACTTGCTTTCTGTCAGCTTTGATCTGTCCTATCATAACAAAGGCAAAAATAAATATTTTAATGTAACTAAAATGGAAAAAACCCCACACTAGTCATTTCTAATCTCTAGACAATTTATTGGGAGAGAATTTTAGGAAACGCAAGGGTAACACCAAACACCATGACAAGATCCAGCAATCTATAGTCAGCTCAGAATTCCCAAAAGGTGGACAAAGCATTAACAATCACACTAACACACGCCACTTAAAACAAACAACATAAGATTATCAATACTGAATACATTTCAGAGCAACTGATCAATGCAAACAAGGCTGTTTTTAATGTCTGCTCTGCTTGAATAAGAGTGCGTTCAAGTAAATGGATAGTTTGATTCTCATTTACAATCATCTTAAATTTGCAAATAAATCACTAAAATCATCTTAAACAATTAATTCAGAAAGTGAATATCCATAATTGTCAGTGAATAACAACTGTTTAGGTCTATTCTCCACACAGAGTTATTGTAAGCCATCTGAATATAGTCCAAAAGTCAAATGGACATCTTTTATGATCGATTTTTGCATCCTTTTTGAAGCTTCAGTACCTGCATGCAAAAGGTGATTCGTACAATCTTCACAATTTCTCCTTACTACACTCCCATATAAATCTCTGAAGTCGGTAAGATTTTGTAAAGCCCAAAAATGCAAATTGTATTACCATTTAAAATAAGAGTTCTCCATTTGAATAAATTTTAAAACCTAATTTCCTCCTATAATGACAATTCAGAATTTTTATCAGGCAGAAGCAAATGACTTCCTGCAGTGGGAGTAATCTGAACCTTCAGTTTTGGGTGAGCTATTCCTTTACCAGCTTTACCAATAAATTCCAGATTTGGCCTCAGTTCTTTTTTCAATTTGCTAGACTCAGGAGATGAAATGCAGAGAATGAACTGAAGACACCGCATCAGTTTCCTGAACTGGGTGAACTGAAATGAAATTGCCCCCTGCAGTTCAGCGATCACAGAGTCCGTATTTGTCTGGACGTGCGGCTGCCCGGCAGAGCTGTGGTCAGGGCATCAGTGTGGTCATTAAAGTCTCTGTCGGGGTTCAGAGGAACATATTAGCATCCTCAAGAGCCTTTATGAGTCACAGGCTGGACTTTATTGACCAGACCAGCGGGACATAAAACACATTCGGACTGAAATCGATCCCTGTACATCTCAGTTTCTTTCTCTTTAGCAATGAGCCTGTTGAGTATCCATAGCTGCTGCTCCTATGTTTAGCGTTTCTATGGTGACGGTGAACAAAGCCACGGATCGCAGGACCAAACACTGAGAAATCTGAGCCTTGTCTGTACTGAGTTTAAAAGGCTTCCAGGGGATCTCTTCATGAACGTCATATACCAAGCATTTAAAAAAAACAAAAAAACAACTGTAAACCCTGAAACAGAACATTTAATACACAAGCAGTTATTTATGGCTGTTCTACCAACATAACAATAATCTCTATTTTAAGGTGGACAGTTCATCCAAAAATAACAATTTGTTGATGTTTCTCTTTCCCATGTTGTTTCGTACCTTTATGACTTCAGTTCTTATTTTAATCGCACTTCCTGAGACAACATACCACCGTTTTAAAGTTTGGGTTAGGGAGAATTTTGCTTTTTTATTAGAATTAATTTTTTATAAGAATGCTTTATGCTTTTTGAAAGAAATGAACACATTTTTTAGCAATGATGAATCAAATTGGTCAAAAGCGAGAGTGAATAAACATTATTTTACATAACTTTATTTGACTCTAACTCTAGTAATATCTATTCTAATTCTATTTTATCTATCTGCCTTTTATTTAAAAAATGTAAATAAAAAAATCAAGTGTTAGTTTTCTTTAATAACTAAATGTTAAATGACTAAAAATGTAATGTAAGTGTAAATAAAATTTCCTAAATGCTATTAATTATTACTTTAAATTCTATTTTTTTTTTTACACAATGCTTTAATTTTTACAATACTTTTTTGTTTTTTACTTAACTTCTTAATTTGTGTTTTAGACTATAAAGAAAGTCATACAGATTGGAACAACGTGAGCAAAAGATCCTAAATTATTCATTTAAGTGTGATCTATCAGTAAGTCTCTTTTAGGGCTGGACGATATGACCTTAAATCAAAATCTCGATTACGATAAATGAACAATTATTTTATTTATTTATTTTATTTAAGTGGAAAAATATTAATGGTTATTTATTGAATAATTTGAATAACTGAAATGAAAAAGACTTATGAAAAAAGTCACATTTCAATTTTTTTCTCTGGGGAAAAATGTGACTAGGCTAGTTTTGGTCTGATTTTAAATCACAATGTTTTGTTTCACAGACCTGGCAACCCTGGGAAAAGTATTCACAGGATTAAAAAAATCTAAATAACCGATGTGAGAATTCTAAATCTAATTAATCGTCCAGCCTTAGTCTCTATTTACATTTTTTAATGCAAACTAATGAAGTAGGGGAAGCCATCAGGCCATTGAGGGGTCAAAGAGCTGCCATCACTCTGCAGGGTTAAAAACTTTCTAAAGTGTCAACAGCTTCACATCTCTTTTAAGCACATGCGTGTACACACGCAAACTCAAACAGACTCCCATGATGCATCAGACCAGCCTGCAGAAAGAGCGTGAACATGGAGCTCCATGCTAGGAGTGGGAAAGCATCATCACACGCAATCACACACACATAAAAAGCAAAATGTTTTTAAAGAGACAGTACTTTCTTCACCAGAACCGGCACATTTGAGTTCATTATTCAGTTCAGAATCATTTAACATTATTAATGTTTTTTTCTGTTAAATACAAGAGATATAATTTTCCAATTACTTTCCATTGTTTTTTTTTAACATGCTATGAACGTTTATGTGCATTGCAATTGGCCTTAAATGAGCAGCTCTCAGCACGATCATGCCACCAGCGATCCCGTCGTCTTAAACGTTTCAGCGCTCTGTTAACAGAGCCTGGACTTTAGAAACAGCTGCTAAATGTGAGACACTAAAGGAAATTAGAGCTTGTGATCTACGGTCCAGAGACCTGGGTGCTATTCCATCAGATACCACACACCCAATTTATATCAAGTGACCCTAATGACAAATAATCAATATTTAAATATAAACTTTTAAAATAATTACAGGATCAGTAAAAGTCCCTCTAAATGTGCCTGATTTCACTCAGGTTTCAAATAAAATTAAACAATAATCTCAAACTGGGATTAAACTGTGGACTGTCAGATGGAATTAAAAGTGCTTAAGTTAAATTTTGGATTAATGTTTAAAAAAATTAGAGCACAATTTAGACAAGGACATTGCTCTCCTGAGGAACCAAATGATTTAGATACAGTTTTAATCACACAACACTTTTATAGGGCTTTTGTAAAAACAAGGAACGGGTAGCATTTACTGTTTGGGGTCAATAGGATTTTTTGTCAAAGCTTCCGCAAAAATATTACTGATTACCTTTAATAATAATAATAATAACAATTAATACTAACAAGAATCAGAATCCAAACACTAAAAGTACCAATAAATGTTTGGCTTTAAGCATAAGTACGTGTAAAAAACTTGTTTGAAAAGCCTGGAGGAACAATACTGTCTCTTTAATTATTAAGAACCGAGGCCAAATGAGTGTGTTTACGTCTCTCTCCAGCACAAAGAGGCCTGGGACACAAAACGCCAGGAGAGGACACACAATAAGAGGGCAAAACAAAAGGTAAGAGGCAACAAGTCCATTGAACACATTATGCTGGAGTGTGTCGGAGTGTCTTAACAGACAGGTGGTGGGGGCACTCTGCCAAGAGGGAGAAGACCAGCGAGGCAATGAAGCAGGTGTGTATGTGTGTGTGTATAGAGGCAGAGCATTAACAGTAAGAGCTACTTACAAACCCCAATAAAGGAGTCAAAACCATGAAAGAAAGCATCTGGAAGGTTGCCTTGGAAACCAAAAAGAACAACAAAAAGGGGGCAATTACTCATAAAAATCGAAACAAAAACAACAACAACCACCACAACAGAAAGTAAACAGAAATATAACAGAAAAAAAAAGAAGAAATTGATTCTGTCTGATGTTCTGTTATACCACAAACCAAAGAGTCAGGAGTCCTCCTTAGGCCCTGTAAACCTTGTATCTGTGATTCTCACGCTCTGCGGACACAGACTGACGGGTGCACAGGTGTGACACTGTGTTTGGGGCTGTAAGTGTGTAAATACAATGGTTTGGATGCACAAACACTGCACAAGGAGAAGAGTTAAAGCAGAAACTGAATCATATGCACAGCATTACAGAAAACAGACAGAGAGGAAGACAGACGCTGTTTACACCTGGTGTTAACATCTGTCTCGGGTGGTCTGATCGTATGTGGACAGTGCTAAATTAAGATTCAAATGAGTCTAAAACTGAGAGTTTTCTGATCCTATTTGCAGTGGAAGCATTAATGCATCGTGATGTGTGTCAGAGAACAGGGAAGGAACACCTGCTCACCTGTCAGTCATTAAAAATCTGCTTTGATTATAAAATAACCATTTGTTGGCAGTTCTGTCTGACTTCACTGTCTATTTTTCCTTTAGTGGACGTCACATACTACATCAGTAAATGTGAAAAATTGGGGTTGATGATGAGGCTAGAAGTTTTTGAAACAAGCCTTACTGAATCGGTTTTATTTATTTTTTTATTCAATTTGGAAATTTTCAGTTTTTAACTTTTCTAGACTTTTAATGATTAAATAAAAATATTAATAAAAAAGCATGTCTAATTAATTAATATCATGAAACTTACACAAAAGAACAACAATTAATTAAAAGTTTAACAAAAATAAAATAAAATAGATTAATTTCCCCCCCTCAAATTCAGTTTTATTTATTTTCTTTTATTTTTAATGTATTCTATTTTAATGGTTCCATTAAATTCGAATGATCAAAATGAATGATCTCTAGTTAATTTTTTTTTTTTGTTCTCCCCAGAAATACTGTATTCCTAGGTTAAAATATTCTTTGGTAAATAAATCCTGGTAAATATGTTTTTATGGTGAATATTTCTTATATAAAATAAGGTTTTAATAATAATTTTATTAGTAGTAGTACTATGAGTACACTAGGTAATAATTCTGTTACCGTTTCTTGAAGTAAAACCAAACTTATTTTGACAGGCTGCTTTGCAAACCTTGAAGTTTCTGTTTGTACATGATGTGACAGTTTTTCACAAAAGAAAAGGTAAAATGCTCATGAAGTATTTTAAAGTCTCCAGAGATTATGTTCATGTGTTCATATACTGGAGAGGCAAACGCTGAAAACACAGCGAGCGTCAAGTGTGCTTCAGTAGCTGTGGAGTAAATGAAACGCACATCTGCGTCATTCATTCATGAACACAGAATATGCAGGATTCCTATTTAAATAGTATTTTTGTGGCTTAATATTCACAGACACTAGTTAATATTGCTAAACAAAATAAATTCAATTTTTATGACTGGTTTATTGATTCAATCAGAATTTTTCACATCGCAGAAATTATATATATATATATATATATATATATATATATATATATATATGTGCTTATAAATGCTTACCAAGGCTGCATTTGTTGGATCGAAAGTAAAGTAAAACACCTATATTGTGAAATACTATTACAATAGTCTGTTGAAAATATCTGAAATGCAATCTTTTGTAACATTATAAAATGTCTTTACTGCCACTTTTGATCTGTTTAATGCACGTTTGCTGAAGAAAATAATTACCACTCCCACTGAGTGGTAGGGTATACTTCACAAAAACTGAGGCTCTCCCATCAAAATCTTATCACAAAAGTTCAAAGGAAATGCACATAATTATTTTGTTTCACCTGACTGGATCACCCAAGACAGATGTATGTACAATGTGAAAACAGGGCCAGAAGGAGAAAGTACCTTAGATGAAGAGAAAGGTGACAAAACTGCAGTATGAGTGCGTTTGAGTAACACAGGATATCTACTGATGAACTCTCTCTCTCTCGCTCTCTTTGAAGATACGAGTGTGGATATGATCCTAGGTCTTAAACGGCTGATAGCAAGTGTCACTGCTTCTCTTTTGTTTCCCCAGGAGCCTCTCAGTGGAGATTAAGAGCTTAGCATCAGTCTCACGGGCCACTGGATCCCTGAACCCACACCATCACATCATCCTGCCAGCAGCATTTACAGTCTTACAACAATCCTGTACTCAATTAATGTCCTTTTACAGCTGATACAAGCCATGACTGGACATACCATAAAAGTAGGGTGAACTACTCTACACCTGAATACTTGATCGCTTATTCACAAAATTGTGGCATTTAAGATTTTTCTCTTCACTGTACTCCAAACAATAATTTTTTTTTTTTAATGTGGACTGAAAATTGCTTTTTAAGCAGGTTAAATTCACAACATTACAAACACATTAGTGCCTGATGGTATTCAGAGAAGGAAGTCTGCAAAAAGGGGCCTCCGAAACCCAAACATAGCTTCAGGACCAATCCAAACTGCAGCAGCAAACAAGTCACCAAACACACTCAACCAAACCCAAAATGAACTGGGCTGGAAGGCGGGGTTATGTGGGCAGAGCGCTGCGGTTAGAGGCAGGGCATTGGCTAGTGAGAGGAGACTCATGCCAGGCTATTGGCTGAAAAACACACACAAGGTGCACAGTGAATTTTACTGGCAGAGGAGAAGCGTCGATGGGGGGCGTGGTCACAGAAAGCATGGCTGCTGCGCCTCTGGGTGGATTCGGCCTTGAGTGGAGGTGAAGAATAGAAGGATGAAAGAGGAAAAAGAGGAGATACAGGCTCTGACCCCGAGAAGGAAGAAGAGGCATGAGAAGCTAGGAGTAAAAAATGAGAATAAAAAGGATGTAAAAAAAAAAAAAAAAAGAAGAAGATACATCTTGGGCAATCACAGAATACTGAGATAGGGCTGTCGCAGAGAAGTGTTAATTTAACATAAAAAATGCTAAAGATAATGAATTTTTAACTCCTGACCTGTATGTAAATCCTGGAAATTAAACAAAACAAAACAAAAAAAAAGTAAATAAATAAAAAAATGAATAAACAGCACAAAAAACCCTCCACCGCCGCGGCTGTGCAAACACAGCAAATCAACGCCTGCACTCATCTCAGCCCTCTTTATCTAATTACTTATTATTCGTTGCACATCATACTGGGAAAATTCCTGCAAATTTAGCTGTAAGTGTAACGATAAAGCAGTTTTTAATTCTGAATAAAGGTCCCTTGTTCTTTGAGGAATTAAAGGGGTTAAACCAATAATTTTTCTTACGTTGAGAAATAATAGCATCCAGCCTATTTCCTTTTAATCATCTTACCATGACTTGGTAGTTGCTTAACACTAAATAGTGTTTTGATGCCAGAAACCCAAGCTTTTGCAGCTTATTTTCAACTGATGGTCTTTTTGGACTGCAAAAAGAGAGCTCTAAGGCAAGAAATACAGTATGTATTCATAGAACTTAAAAAAAAAACATTTTCATCATAAGACCCTTCTACAAGAAAAAAGTTCATTAACCCATCATGTCACAAAGCCTTTCACTCCAAATCAAAACTGTGTGTTTGAGAGAGAAAGAGAGAGAAACATATGCAGGAAATATAAAAAAAATGACAGCAAAGCTGATATCCGCTGTGATGCAATCTCACCAAAAAGGGTAGGGCAAAAAAAAAACTGTTACCACTATAAACACACAGATATAGATATGTGGAGATTGATTTGTGTGTGTGTGTGTGTGCACGCTCACCTGTTTCTGGATCACTGAAGTCAGGTAATGTCATAGCGTTCAGCTGGCGACGGTCAGCAACAGCTCTGTCTAATAGACTGCTCCCCCTCCCAGAATCACTGCGCACACAGAGAGAAGACGAGAAGCAAGAGGCAATTAAGACGTTAAAATAAGAGAACGAGTCAAGCACTCAGACAGGCGACGTGATACTTGCTCATCAATACACAAAGAATGACGAAACCCTCAGAAATTTCACTCAGCATCTCATGGCACAGTGCTATTGCACACACAACCACAATGCTTCTGCAACACCATTCATTTAAAAAGGAGAATAGAAATGACTGCAAGCATGCGAGAGAGAGATTTAGAAGAAAATGTGAGGAGACTTGGTGCCGGGATGCAAGGGTGTTACAGGGGCTGTCAAGACATTGCTAGGTGGTTGCTTACTTTTCCCAATCAAATCACCCATTTTATTGTTAACCAGGGAAACAATATTTTAAGAATATATTTTTAACAGTACAGGTTACATAGATTATTTGTGTTTTTATAGATTAACGTAAGCATTAGATGATAGCAAAGGTAATCTAAATTGAAAAATCTGGAAAGAAATGCACAACTAAATAAATAATACTAATAAAATTAAAGAAATAAATGATAAATTAAAAACCCAAATATCCTCTGATAGTGAAATACATTGTGCATCTCTAATATCTTCTATGTAGGAATAAAGCTTTTATCTATTTCAGTGTAAAAAGACATACATTTTTCCAAAAGTGCAAGGGTAAACCTACATTCCAACAACATTTAAAATGAAATAAGAATCAAGTTTAAATCATACAAAAAAGGCTGATGCAATGACTTATTGGAGTAAATTAAAAGCTGAACAGAAACATACTGTGAGCTAAAGATGTGGCCACATTTATTACTGTTCAGCAAATTTCTGAGAAATCCAGTGAGCATGCATGAAGACGAAAGATTTCTCAATGAAGATTTTGCAACAGTTCAATGCAAATTCACCGCGTTGGCCAACATAAGGCTGCTTAGTTTGAAGTGACCTCTGTGTGAGCTGCATTACTGACAGAAAGAAGCTGAAAGTAATTTCTCTCATTCCAGATGTAGTCTGTCTCCGTGTCCTCATGCTGTCTTTGGCGGGCATCCCAAAACCTCTGGCGGAGTGGCAACTGTTTAGGGTTTGAGGACGACTTTGCAGTGGGGTTTAGAGAGGACAAGCTCCAGTGGTGCTACTCAGGGTTTGGAGGAAGGGACTTTGAATATGTGGCTGTGGCAGAGTTTGGTTACAGTGTCCAGGCACTAATTGGTCTCTTGTGGATTGTCACCAGGTACTGAGTTCAGGACAGTTTGACAGGAAGAGCTAGAGTATTCTGACAGCGGGGGGCTGGTATTTCAGCCATTAGAACGAGAGAGCGAGCGAAAGAAAGCAGGACTGAATCATAGTATGCAGCAGTGGTATGAGCCATGCTTTTATTTATTTTTAATGAAGGTGTGGTGAGCTCCTCGCAGTCAGAGAGACATGCTGTGCTGTCTTATGTGTGATGGTGAGTGCCGACACTTGAGCTTCTAGCATTCATGTGTCAGCAGCTGGAGTGTATGTGTATGTGTGTGTACCTGGGGTTGGTGAGGTTGTAACAGGACTTCCAAATCTGCAGCATGCGTTTACAAGAGAGTAATGCCTCCTCTGGACCTCGACACAACGTCTCCAGCTTCACTTTTGTGAATAATAGACTAGAGAGACAAAAAAAAAAAAGTGTTTATAATCAATTTCCGTTCACCAGAATGTCTAATGAAGTGTTTAATAAACAGAGAGGAGTGTTTATTGAACACAGATAGAAATGTATCAGTCTAAGTCTCTTCTGCAGGCCTTTTAAATTTAAAACTTTAAACCAAAGTCAAGAGGATTCAACTCTTTCTGCTGGAAGAACTTCAAATAAACATCAACAGAGCAGATCATTAGATTTCTCTTGATAATACAAAAAGCATCCATGAACAATTTGTTCCACTGTACAGCTATACAGCTTAGTATGGTCTGAACACAACTCAATCTCTCTCTAAATGAAACATTCGAAACACATCATTCAATCTTGCTTTCTTTTAAAAAATGTTCAGACAACCCTAGTCTATTATACATTATCATGTAATGACCATTAACCAGTAAATAGCAGATTGTAAGTATTGAAATGCATTTAAAAAGAAATACTACATTCAGCAACTTTTATTCAGCAAATATGACAGTTAAGACACTCATAATGTTATAAAAGACCTCTTTTTTAAATATGTACTGTCATTTTGAACCAAATAAACTTGTTAGAACCAATTCTGAAGGATCACGTGACACTGAATACTGGAGTTTTGGCTGCTGAAAATTCTGTTTTGTCATTATAGGAATGAATGCAAAAGTATTAGGCAAACAAACAAAAATTATTTAAAATAAATTGCAATAATATTTCACAATATTACTGTTTCTACTGTATTTTTGATCAAATAAATGCAGCCTTTGTGAGCATAAGAGACTATTTTCAAGAACCTTAACTTGAAATGACCACAGAATTAAATGTAATTTAAATGTATATATAAAGAAAATTGACAATGAATAGTCAAACATTAACTAATATCTGTACAATCATATTATACTGAGTGTTTATTTTTTAAATTTTGTATATATGGATGGATATTGTCTAGTGTTGTTAATTAATGCACTTACTAACATCTGTATTTTACACACATTTCTGCAGATAGCTGATCTGCTCACGCTGAGTGAAAGTCCCACCATTGAGAATGCAGATGGGCATTTCTATAATCAGATTTGGCAGCATGTGAAGAGATCCAGCCGGTGTGTGTGTGTTTGTGTGAGCAGACACCATATATAGAGACTGCTCTTCAACAGCTCACTGTCGTTGCAGCTGCTCGACTTGAGCTGAACCGAGATCGGTTAGAGCTTTAAACACGGGCTGCAGTCTCTGAAGGTCACACTGATCTGAGTTCAGCCGATTCAGAGTGCTGATGGCACATTCTCATCAGCCGCTCTTTCATCTCTGCTGTATTTGCACGCTACACCGTTAGGACGCCCACACAACCGCTGAATTAATCCTGTCGCGTGTGTCTGTGTGCGTGGAATAAGGAGGGCTGGATGTTCTGGTGCATTTCCTTTCAAGGCAATGAAGCAAAATACATGGAAACACACACACAAAATGGAAAAGCACACAAAACCCTGCGGGGGGAAAACAGGGTGTAAAAGAGGGCCACGGGATTGGAGGAAAAAAAAAGCTGTTGTATTTATTTTCTATTATGTAAGTGGCTGAAGCACACAGCCAGAAGGGGCGACAACACACACACACACACACAAACAGAGATGGAGGGGACTTTGATCAAATCGAATAAGAAGGGAATCTGCGTGGGGACTGCCCAGTGCTCCAAACATCCAACACACACACAAATACTTCTAACTCGTCTAATTGAAGATGCCAGTAGCAGATATGTACCCATCTATCCCAGCTGCTACAGCAAACACAAACATTCTCATTAGAGTGGGCACTGTGGCATGCCTCTAAATGTCTAAACACTGCCTGCCACTGTTTGTGTGTGTGTGTGTGTGTGTGTGTGAATGCTGTGCAGAAGAACATGGAATCATCTGACTGGTTCTCTGATCCAAGAATAGGCTCCCTGTCATTCTCTGATTGGCTGCTGACAACTATATCAACTCAGTGTAGTCAAATAACAAAGATATGTCTTAGCTTCAAGCTTGAGAGGTTAGATAAAGTGTGACAGCGACTGTGAGTGTGTTAGACTCACATGAAGTTCTCGGGGTATTCGCTGAGGGCCATCTCAATGATGTTGAGACCATCGTGGTAGTGTTTCTGAGCGGACAGCAGCAGGGCCAGCAGGTGCAGCGAATGAACATCATCGCCCTGCAGCTGTAATGCCTGTCGTACATAACCGAGAGCCTCTGGAATCTGACATACACGCACACACATAAGACGGTTTTATTAGATGACTGTTTAACAGACCGAGAAAGAAACGAGAAGGAAATATAACTACAGATATCTGGTGTAAGAGACATAAAGGCAAAATAAAGATCCCATAGTAAGAAGAGGTTTTCATCCAGGTTTTAATTGATACAATATATAAGTTATGTTCATATGTTAGACATTATCATGAGACATCATTTTTAATTATAAAAAGCTAACAGACCCAAATGAAAGGTAGCTTAATACATAGAATTTAGCAGTAAATCTATGTTTACATGACTCTCTAATTACATACATTCCTCAGGTCTAAGAAACATAAGTGCATGTCGTTCCTTATAAATGGTATCAAAGAAATATTGTGATAAATATAACTACTAATCGACCGATATAGAAAAAAGATTGTGATGATATTTTTGGCCATATTGTTTGCCCTAGCTGTGGCTCGAAGCAGATTAAATTAGCCACATTCAAATGCTTTCAGGCATCACAATAAGAGCAACCTGGGAGAAGACCATCATCTGAGAGTGAGATGTTTTCATTCTCACTATCTGTGTGTCAGCAGATGTTGATTCTCCTACCTGTCGAGAAACAGCCAGCTGCAGCGCCAGGTAGAAAACCGCTAGATGATCAGTGGGGGACAGACTCTGTGCCCTGAGAGAGAGAAACAGTGTGTTTCATCACTGTGCACAGTTTGTGAGTGTGTGTGTGTGAGAAAGAGAGAAATTTAGAACAGCCAGAATATCACCTCTGGAAAGCGCTCAGTGCTTTTTTCTGATACTCTTCTTGCATTCCTCGAAGAGATGCTGTAAAGACAGATGACAGATGTGAGATCAGATACATTAATGTTAGAGAAAGGGCATCACAGGATAATAGAGTTTGTAACAGAGGGAAGACGATGTATAGAGCATTACAGAGTGATCATTAAATTACATAATGGACATTACAGAGTGTATTATATAAGAAATAGGAGAGGTTATAAAGTATACATTTATTAAAAGGTATAGGGCATGTTATAGAATGAAAGCATATAAAGCATTATAAAGGCAATGCATTGAAGTGTGTTATTTAAGAGCAGAGGAAGGGAAAAGGACAAATCAATTACAGAAAAACCTTTGCATGGGCCAGAGGATGAATAAAATTATTGAACTATTTTTATTCTAATATTTATATTTATATTGAATTATACATTATATTTGATATATTTTACACACATATTTTATTTTTATGAAGGACAGAAAATGGGTAAAGAGAATTTAAGACAATTATAACAATTATAAAGAGGTACTAAGCAAATTTTAAGGGTGCAGAAACAATATAGACATACAGAGAGGTACAGAGTGATACAAAATAGATAATGTATAAAATACCAAAGAGGGTGTATAGAGAGTGTGTTATAGAGGACAAAAGGGTATGCTATAATATAAATGGATTATGGAGTGGTTTATTAAGTGCATTATATAAGGTAGAGAAAAAAATTGCATAAAAGATTATTGGGAGGGTACAGAGTGTGTTAGAGGTTAGAGAAAGGGTGTACAGCACTATAAAGGAATTAAGGAGGCAGTTACAGAGTGTATTACAGAAGACAAAAACAGGGTGTAAAGTATTATTGTAGAAAAGGTATAGAATGTGTTACAGAAGATACAGTAAGGATTATAGGCTGCTGCAGGCATGCTTACCATCTGTGGCCCTCAGGCTGTAGACGAGACCGATAGCTAGATAGCCTTTGGCCCTGAATTCAGCCGCCTTCTCACCCATATCAATCACTATTTTAGCAAAGCGCTCACCTTCTTCCAGCTAAAACACACAAATACACACCCCATGTCATCACCACCTCACTGTTCGTGTACGGTCTATCAGTAATGGATTTACAGAGTCGTAAACAGGTCAGGGTCAGCTCTTCGGTTGAGCCTGTGCATATTTCCCATGATTCCTCTTTTATTACCCAGTGCAGGTTTCCAATACACAGCTTGACGGCCAGCAGAGGAATGGTGGGATCATCCGGCTTTAGTCTCATACACTCCTTCAATACCTTCACTGCTCGAGCCGACTACACACAAACACCAAGATAAGAGTCATTGAGTATTACTAGTAGATTAATATATATATATATAATTTTATTGTTAACACTTTAGTATATATTAACCCTTGTTAACTATTAACTAAGACTTTTCCCTCAATACATTTTTCATTTGCTGCTTATTAATATTGGGTAGGTATAGGGATGTACAATAAGGTATTAATGTGTGCTTATTTAGCACTAATAAATGGAGAATATTCTAGTAAGTATGCATGCTAAAAAGCAACTAATAGGTGTAACTGTAAAATAATAGGTATAACCGTAAAATAAAGTGTTATGTAATTTTATTCACACATTCCTTTCTTTACAAACTAGTTGTTTTAATTGTAATGATATTCTGCATTCGTTTTTACAGTTTTTTGAACAAATTAAAGTCGGTAAGCATAAAACATTTTTGTATAGACCCCAAAACATAAATTAGAGAATATAAGTGAGTATTAAATATATATTTCAATGAAATCACAACTTTCAAATAGCCTGATATTTGTAGGTTTTCCATTGCTTTGGGAGCTCTGAGGTCAACTGAACACTAACCTTCCCAGCAGCCATTAGGGAAAGAGCGAGCTGGAACCAGAGATGAAACTCCTCAAAAGCAAACTTCATGGCTCTTTCGAGACACTGTGGGGAGGAGACATTAAGATAACCTCAGATAAGAATTGAGAACATTAATTATGACCCCCAACAGACACACACACAAAGGTCAAACACAGAGCCAGGCCATGTCTCCTGCTGAAGATTACCCAGAGTGCCACAGGCATTCAGTGTGTGTCTCTGAGGCTTTACAGTTAATCACACTAGCAGCTTAGAAGAAAGCAATTCATTGAACAATTAGATCTATTTAACAAACACACATATGACCTTGCAGAGGGCACACACACAATAAATATGACAGGCTCCTGGGGCCCGGTGATTGCACAACCATAAGATTCTTGAATATAAATGTTATGCGGAGTCCAACATTAGCAACAACAGCATGATCAACAGATGGAGGAGGAAGAGAAAAACCTGCCCAGGTACAAAAATCCTTTTCTTTTCCTGCCTGTTCCATCCTAAATAGGCCAGGCTTTTGAAAACAAACACTGAGGCTTGTCCGTGGCAAGTAGAAAGTTATTAATAATGCTGTTTAATTTGGACAAATTTGTGACATGAGCTCTAATACTGAATCTGGGTTAGTTTTGAATACAAAAATGCTACACAATATAATATAGTAACATGAAATCAGGGGAGAGCACTCCTCAATCTTCCCATGAGTGTGGGCAGGACCTCACCTCTGAGAGCATCTCATACTGTCCGCGGCGGCCGAGCGCGATGGTCAGCAGGTCGTACACCAGCGAGGCACTCTGGAGGCTGATGATTCGGTCGTTATTGTGTTCGGGGATTCGACTCAACACGGCGTCTCTGTTAGCCTGTCATAAACACAGATATGAATACACACGTTACCCAAAACAATTATACTAAATTACCGTTTAAAAGCATTGGATTAAAAAAAAATAATAATAATTATAGCAATAAATATTCTTATTTGATCCAAAACAAAGTGAAAGAAGCAACATTGTGAAACATATTTATTTTAAAAAATAAAATAATTTTTCTGTTGCAGTATATTTTAAAAGATAATTTACTCCTGTGATGGCAAAGCTGAATTTTCAGTAGCTTATACTCCAGTCTCACTTGATTCTTCAGAAATCATTATAATATGCTGATTTGTTGCTCAAGAAAATTCTCTTAGTATTATCCAAACTAAAATGTTATTTTAAAAGTGTTTTTTTTTTTTAACATAATAAATATATTTACTGGGACTTTTGATTCATTTAGTGTGTCCCTGAACAATAAAGTCAAAAACTGAATAGAAGTGTAGTATACACGAGCTATGAATAACAGCCCCTACTGCTAAAATTAGACAGCTTCAATTAAGGTCACTTTGCAGCAGCAAAAACCTATTTTTATGAAATAAAACACTGTTTAATCACACGGTGCATAAGTATTAAGCCAATATGATTGGACACACTCACTCCCAGAGATGCTGAATGGTGTGTTTAAAGAAAACTAAAGAAAAAAGCCACATGAGCAAGAGATCTATTGAGACTTTCTGTTGAGTTTAAGCTAAAGGCCTCTCTGATTCTTTCAGTACCATTATGATCAGCCTTTCATGCCAAAAACCCTGCAGTGTCAGACAATACTGACTTCATTTACATGTTCTCCTGTTCTGATGGATAAACCACAGCAGTTCAAAGGGTCACCAAATCTTTACTGCGACTCACCATGGACTCGCTGATTAATAACAGGAGTAAGGCCTCCTCTGTGTTCTCCTGAGGACAAAACAAACTAGAAAGAAAGAAAAAGGTCTTCGTGAATTTTTTCATCAATGACATCATGAATACAGTGACATGAAACAAACTTCCAGGATCATGATCAATACATTTTTCCCTGTTTTTTTAATTTTCATGCTACATCATTTACAATTTTGAACAAAATACATGAAACAGCTGTATTATTACGTATATACTGTACTTTCACTGCATTTGTTATTATTGTGAATTTGATGTGCTACTTTTCTCCTGAGTAGATGCGTGGGCGGCGGCTAAGGGCGTAGTCCTTAGAGCGAGCGGTGTGTCTGAGAGGGTCGTCCAGGGGGGAGTGGTGAGGGGGGTCTTCTAGTGGGTTCCAGTAACTCTGTTCACACATGCCCCTCAGCAGGATCTCTGCAAGCTGCCTGGCAATAGTCTAAACACACACGGGTCAAAGACGAAAAAGGGTTTAACTAAAAAAATAATAAGTGTAATATTTCTTTAAAAATGCTTGTTTTTTACATAAATATTGTGTTACACTGAATAACAACGTAACACAATTTCAGCTAAATTTTATTCTCCAAAAACGTAAAAAGTACCTTAAAGAAACTTCAAAAGTAGACACTTTACATACATTTAAACTGCTACCTATGGACATACTGTAAAATCACTTTCTTTTGAATTTCTTTTGATGCGGATATCTTTGACCCACTCAAAACTTCCATTTTCTTGACCTGTGTTTCTCAACCAGGGGCCAGGGCCCAAATACATACAATACTTTAAATTGAGCTTGGAAAAAAAACTAAAATGAAGAAATATTTCTTTATTTTGGTCATTTTTGGAACAAGGGATATAAGAGAGTAATTTCTAGACCTGAACACAAAAATTTATTATGTATAATTATATTATATGAAATATATTATGTCAAGCTCTTATTTCTCTTATAAGCTCTCTATTTTGTCTTGGATAATAAGGAGCCTTGGAGTCAAAAAATTTGAGAACCGCAGTTCTAGACAACAACACAAAGCCATCAACACACACAACGCACCATACGCAGGTTCTGAGTGGTTCTGGTCTCAACGGCTCGGAGAATCTCTCGAAAGCGTCCGACACCACGGGTCAGGTTACTGCAGCACCGGGAAATGGAGAGAAAAGAGATCCATTAATCACCTCTAGAGAGCTGAAAAAAACCTCATGGCTGACATCAACAAATTTCTCATCAACTAGCGTACAAACTTTCTTACACAAACACATGGAAAACGCACACACACCCTCAGGTCTGGTCAGACCTCTGCCGCGATTTAATGAGCTCTACCATCAAGCAGTCAAACTAAAGCAGTTACTTATCAGTGGACAGGAAACGACCAGTTCCTCTAGGGCACATTGATTACATTAGTTCTGGATACAGTGCAAGTCACAATTAGCACCTATATGAGCTGGACCTGTGAATGTGTTAGCACCTGTCAGCTACTGCGGTCAATAGCCTCAGACTGTGACATTCCCACAGCCTTGACAGTACACAAAAGCACAGACTCACGCCGTGAATGGACACGTGCATAAAAGAGCAGAGAACATAGCTTCGGGCTGTGGAGGTGTGAAGCGCTGAGAGATGCACGTGAACGCAGGGAGAAGCAGTACAGTAGTTGTGTTGAGAGAGACAGAAGTGTTGAAACAATGATGACAGCGAGCATGAGCATGAGAGAAACAGAGCTAAAAAAATAAAACAATCACACGCGTCTATTGTTTCCAAGTGCTGCACTTGTTAAATCACAGTTTCACAACTGTGTGCCCTTAAACATAAAGTTAAAGTGAGGAATTGCTTTCATGACATCATATCTTTGATTTTTACATTTAGACCACTTAGTGTTCACGAATTATTTAATAAGAATACAAATCTCAAAATCAATATCTATTTCAGTCTATTATAATGTTGTGATGCATAAATTCACTTTTTATTGTTTTTAGCCAAAAGTGTGGATTTTTATTTTAATATCTTTAAAATTGTTCCATAGAGTTCAGGCTGAGGACTGGACATTTGTTATCCTGTAGGAAATGTTGTGTGAGGTTTAAAGACATTGCTTTCAATTATTTATGAGCCAGATATATTATAACAGATACATTACCCACAATGCACCAATGCAGTGGTCATATTTCACACAGATGCGTTTCAAGCACTGACAGATGCCCCACCTGCATCCGTATGGAAGATCCCTCCCCAGCCACGCACCCAATGCACAAATAAATAATGATGTAATGTGTAAGGCCACCACACGTTTCACGCAAGTACTGCAACAGCATAGATATGATTAATTGAATGGGACAAAAGATGGACAACTTGTCTCTTACTTAATTCTTCAACCTTTCCATGTCCTTGCTTTCACTACTACAACAGTAAGACCACTGACTAGATTGCATACTACATCTGTTACTCTATCTCTCTACAATCAGCAGGTCTGTCAGAGTAAACAAAGTCAAATTTCAGCTAACTGTCCAGATTGATAAAAATAAAAAATGCATAAACTGTGTACTTAAGGTACTTAAGCATACCTTTAGGTGCATTGTATACATTGGCAATGTCTGCTACAGTTTGGTTTTAGTAAGATTTTTTTTTAATGTTTTTGAAAGAAGTACATTATGTAACATTGAATGCAGTGTATTCATGCAGCCTTCAGGTTAGGAGTGTGTCCATGACGCTTAGTTTAAAGGCCACATAAGCGGTTAACTATGTTCGGGCTTCCGTGAGAAGCAGCTACAGTAAAAGCATGGCGCTACTCTACATGAAGAGAGTATAGGGATACGTACGAGTAGTCATCAAACACATGGCTCCATGGAGCAGAGGCCGCGGTGCAGTGGGAGAGTGTGGCGTCAGAACACACATAAATAACATGAAATGCAAAGACATGCACAGGCTGAGAACTACAGAGGATCAATTAAGCATTTGGAAAAAAATAAAGGCACACAGACAGAGAATTAGTGGGCAGACAGAAAGCTCAGCAGATTCCTAGACCACTCACTGAAGCACGTGTCTGAGGGAAAGAGGAGTGATGAGAGAAACAATAGATGTACGAACAGAAGGAATGAGGAATGTATCAGGTGTCCTATGTATAGGGCTGAACTGTATATTGAAATGTGTATATGGAACATATTTGAGATGATTTTGCTGCTGATATGAATACCATTTAAAATAACTGTTTTAAAATATAATTTATTCATGTCACGGCAAATCTTTCAGCAAATTATATGGTTATTATATGCTGAATTGATGATCAAGAAAAATATATGATTTTTGGATGACTCAAAGTTCAAAACCATTTATTTGAAACAGAAATATTTTATAAAATGAACACCTTTACTGTCACTTATGATCAATTTATTGCATGCTTGCAGAACATTATTTATTAAATAAATTATTATTAAATAAAAGTATTCATTTTTCCCCCTGAGTTATTTCTTGCAATAATAGGTGTGAATCTAATGTGAAAAACAGGCTGTTTGTTCAAAATAATGTACATTAAAAAAAAGGAAAACATACAGCAAATATTGTCCAGATTAATATAGAGATATATATTTTCACCTATATCGCCCAGCCCAGGTTCCTGTAAATGTAAACACGCAAATACTCACCCATTTTTGAAATGAATAACATGAGCCCTCTGAAGTCCTGTCTCCAGGAAGTAGCCAAGTTCTTGTTCCTGTGTGACCGGACCAGGCTTTGGACTTCGGTTTTGAATGCCAGCACTAAGAGCCTGAAGCCATCAAATATTACAGTCAATCATAACTGAAACATCCTGACCACTTAATTATTCAGCAAATACAGACCAAAGGTCTTCAAAAGAAACACAGAGTCAGACTGTTTACTAGATTTACACTTTAAGGAGGAAGGCGGTTACGAGGGTACGAATTTCTAGCATAAAGGTCAAACGTAAAACTTCGGCTTCACCCAAAAAATGCAGAGTCAACACTGCAGCAGAACACAAGCTCCGCCGTTCTCCTCTTCTGCCATCATTCACTCTCTCTCTACGCTCCCTCCCTTCTCCACCAATGCTAAATCACAAGCAGTAAATACTGAACATTGTGCGGGGGAATTAATCTGTTCGCTACTATACCAACAAAGAGAATTAGTGATCTAAAACCATCTAAAAGAGACAGACTCATCTTTGTCTGCAAGAAAATGAACTTCACAGGTGGGACAGGAAGAGATTAGTCTCACGGATGGCTGACTCTTTGCAGCAGTACTGTGCAAATCTGTCCTGCTGCTAAGAAAATCAAGGTATATTTTAACGTCTATGAGAATGTAACTGAAAATGGGAAAAATGGAGGAAATAAACAACTGTAGTGAATGAACAGTTGAAAATACCTTTTCTACCTCCTGGAGATAGAGAAGGGCGATGTCTCCAGACTTCTCATAACAAGTGATTATCTCCTGGTCTCTGTCTGCATTAGGATTGGACAGCGATGGGGACGCCATGGGCACTTTCTCCAGACAGAGACCTATGAACAAACAGAAGAGAGAAGAGATGACTTACACATGCCAAGAGCTAGAAAGAGCTGTCCTAGTACTCTGCCACATCCAGAAAGAGGATTATGACTTAAGACAGCTCATTTTAATAAAGATAATCTTAAGTGGAAAAAACAACCTATCTTGTTCCCTTGTAGAGATGTGTTTCACTTTAATGCCTCTGACCTCTTCACACAAACACACAATGTGTGTGTGTACTGTATTCATATTCATTAAGCATATACATATTTGCATGTATATTTTTATATTTATACATATAAATATATTTAATATATAAACAACATAGTTTTCTTAAATATATATATGCATGTATGTGTACACAGGAGACACACATTTATTAAGAAAAAAACATTTCTTTTCTTTTCTTTTGGATACGATCATGGTTAATCAAATATATTCAAATGAAACAAATGTCTTTGAGCATCTTCAAGCATCTTTGCAGTGTTCCAATTACGTTAAAATAAAAAAATAAGCATTAAAAGACGTTTTTCAAAATTGTAAAAATGAAATCAATAAGAAAATTCTATAAATTACATTTCATATTTATGCATATAATGAATAAATTAATTACACAAACCTCTTGTTAAATAGAAACACAAATAAACAAACAAACAAACCAAAAACCTGACATTTGAATCAACTGATAGCCCTTACATTTCATAAGCCACCCAAGGCTGTTTGTTTGTAGCTTGAGGAACACATGGCTGCTATCATACCAAAGCCAATTCTGCTAGTAAGCAAACCCTGTTTCTTTTAAAAAGATATATTCCAGTTATTTCAACTGAGTTGTGAAACTTTCAGAAGCACACAGCACTTTTGTCAATTCCAGTTTAAATGATTAATGAAACCCACCGTTACGGCTTGATCCTAACTTTGAGGATATTATATTCATTCTTAAAGGGTCAAACTAAACATGATATGCTCCGTTCATATAATTCGAGTTCGCTTCCTTTGTTCTGGCTGGAAAGAGGAAGTGAGATAAATACATGTGATGAAAAATACATGTGTGAGAAAATCAAAGACCTCAGACAAACCAGAAAAGCTGTAAATGTCTGTCCCATTGCCGTATCTCCTTGCCTCGTCTGGGTCAGCTGAAAGCCAAGTAATGCGGTAAAGATCCCAGCACGGTTCTTTAGAGATGTCACACAATCTGTGGCCAATCTCTGTCTGCTGGCTTCAGCTTCCTAAGTCACATCTTAAATCCCTCATAGCATGAGGAAAACAGGCCAGACTCAGCGCTCAGGTGGCTGGTAAACATGATGAGAGTTGTTTGTTTGGCTGCCGTTAGTATTGGGTTCTCCATGCAGATAAAGTTTTCATGACAGAATGGCAATGTGACAGGAAACAGAAACTGTAGCCCTCCTAACTACTTTTCAAACTGCTTCAATAATAGATAACGGCTTATAAGCAGATATCACAGGATGAAGAAAACAGTCTGTTACAGAATCGCAAAATGATTCCGAAATGAAAACGGAGCCGAATAATCCATTACAAGCAAGAAGGTAATGACGAAGCCCTGATTAAACGTGCCCTGTGAAGTGGACTGATTGGCATAAGATATTAGTGAACCGTTTTATGTCACCTACACTATTGTTTAAAGTACGGGGTCAGTAAGAAATTATTTCCACTTCAGCAAAGATGCAATAAATTGATACACAAAAATATTAAGCAGCTCATCCACTCGTAGTGATAAGAAATGTTTCTTCAGCACTAAATAAATCAGTATTATTTCTGAATGTTCATGCAACACTGAAGACTGAGTAATAGCTACTGAAAATTAAAATTGACCAAAAAAAGAAATATTTTCACAACATTTGCAGCATTTTACTTTAAACTAAAAATCCCCAAATTCTGAACAGCAGTGTATGTGCTCTTAAATGTTGGATAAATTCTTTTCAGCAGATATGCAATGCACAGTTTCTCTCTTCTGGGAAAATACCAACCAAAAATAATGATTGATCTTGCACTAAATGATATGCCAAAATCTCTGTTCAATAAAATGCTCTAAAAATGAATAGCAGAAGTTTCTTGTGAAAAACCAGGGCTCCCGCTGTCTTGAAAAACCTGGATATGCGAGGCAGCCTAATTTTAAAAGTACGATTTATGGTTCAGGAAAAGTCATATAAATGAATAAATGCCACAGGTATTTTAAAAATGAATACACATGTTACTAGTTGTGTGAGGTTCTAAAATGTAGAAATGATGAGTAAAAAAAAATAAACTTCAAAAAAAGATTAAAATAAGTTTTAAAACTATAAACGGTTGTACGGAGAATGGGGAGACTTGGACGTAAAACAGTTGAGATTCACGGTCATAGGGAAAAGTTCAATTTCTGTGACAAAAGAAGGCATAGGGATTTTCTATGGTCTTCTTGTTCCACACCAATAGCCAAAGAGAAAACGGTGGTAAAAACTAAATGAGAGAAAAGGAGACAGAGTGTGCATTGGGTAAATCCCTTTACCTTATATAGACCTGCTACTGCTGTAGGCCTAAACTTCATCTTAGAAGGTCTGAAAAAGGCACATTCACTTCTGTTTAGATACAGATATTCATCAGAAATCTGTTCCTCTTGACTGTACCGTTCTTCTGAACACACACATGTCCCTCGACTCGCAGGTTTAAAAGCCCATTATACTAGCCATCTCTAAGACAAGCCCCATTACCGTGACCGGGAACCTTTAATGACCTGCATAACGGCTGCAGTAAATCTGACTCCTCAGGACATGCAGTGACAAGCAGCTCACGGCAGCAAGAAGGAGATTTCTATAATTTAGGACGAGGGTTTAATATACACAGGAGACGAGGCAGGAAGAGATGACACACACGTGTGTTTGTGTGTGGTAGCTGGGGCGTGATGAATGATTGGGGCCAAGGGAGAAGGCTGCCCCCCTGTAAAAGCAGTTGTCAGTCACAGAGATGCTAAGAGGCGATTGGATTAGACAGTCTCTGTGCCACCCTGCAGTTTTTCCCCAGAGCCCCACAGTACCGCCGATCTGTCAGAACTCTGATCAAAGACCTCACGCTGCGGTCCTGGCAAACACATTCACTGTGCTTGGAAATAAAAGTGTGTGTGTGTGTGTGTGTTCAGAGCAGAGGATTTAGTAGCAAACACTTTTCTCTGCAGAGCATGATATACAGTATTAAAGCAATGCTGCCACCCAAAGGACAAAACATGAACTGCAGGGATCCGTAAAGCCTCGTTCTGACCAGGTGAGCATAAAAAGGCATCTAAAAAAGGCATTAAAATAAGTTTAAAGGTGGCGTAGAATGCACTGAGAAAATATTTTTAATTGTTCTCTGATGTGTACATAGAAGGTATGTAGCTTAGGTATGGGGAGAAAATGCCCAGAAACGGTTTAACAGGTCCATTTACAACCCTAGAATTTGACCCTAGAATGAAACAGTCTGTTATTGCCTTATTTGGAAGTTTCATGAATATTAATGAGGAGGTCTGCTCTGATTGGCTGTTTCTCAGCGTTGCTCATTTCAGTAGCACAAACAGATT
>JAUCMU010000033.1:9586215-9599054 GCA_032275025.1 Enteromius treurensis | reverse complement strand
AGTATGTTATGTCCATGTACTAAACTGTTATTATTCAACCATGCCAAGGTCAATTCAGTTTTCCATTCTATGGCACCCTTAAGATATCATATTTTTTACATTTTAAAATTAAACAAAGCATTTTGTTGTTATATAACTATTGATATAACTAACCCATAGACATTTGGGGTTGGTAAGAGTTGTTAATTAGTTTTTTCTCAATTAGGCTTCATGTACAGTACATAATCAAACAAACACACACAAAAATAAAATGCAAAAAAAATAAAAAATTATATATATATATATATATATTTCTAATAATTTTATTTGAATATTATTCTATATGTAATTTAGATCTGTTATGACAAAGCTGAATTTTCAGCAGCCATTACTCACATGTTCCTTATTCAATATGTAGATTTAGAAATCAAGTATCACTAGTTATTAGTAGCATTCCTGAAATATCTGTTATGAGACATTGTTAATATTTTTGGAAAAATTAATATAATTTTTTCAATTTATCCTTTGATGAACGGAAAGTAACCAACTAAGCAGCTTTCACAGTTTCACAGCGCATACATAAACAGTGTAACTGCAACAGCAGGCTCGGGTTTGTACTTTCACAAAGACAACATTTCTGCTACGTATGTAACAGACCAGCAGCTCTGATATCTGAGCTACTACACTGATTATTTACCTTTGGTGGCGTAGGCCTCAGCGATCATGGACAGTCTGTACACTGGAGACCCTACCAGCTGCATCTCATCCAGACTCACACGACTGTACTGATTCAGAGCTTCTCTGTGATCACCCTCCACATAACACAGCTTAGCCATGATCAGACTGGCCTCCTGCATGTATTCAGGCTGGAAGAGAAAGAGAAGACACACACCATAGTAAACCAAACATATATTGATTTACACAATCACCGCACATTTTTAGACACAAAACTACAATGATTTAAATATATCATTAAAATACAAATAAACAAAAATAAAGTTTTAGATTTACCTAGAACTGAATTATCCATAATCCTAAACTTTTTTTCCACAGTTAATTTTTCCACCCCTACCCAAAACTTGGTAGGGGTGGCAGACAGTTTCACATTTAAAAATCTAAATAAATTGAAATAAAAGTCTGGTGAATTATTAAATTTAAATTGTATTATTCCAGGCTGCTGCTTTATCTGACTCATTTTCACAGAATGTGTTTCTGTATTCTTTTGCACCCCCTTTCCATTGTTGCAAACATGCCATAGAGGGACGTGTTTGAGAGTTTGAGAGTCTTATGTTCATGACTCTTGGATGACACAGTGTTCTTAAAATAAGTTCAACTTTTAAAAAAAGCATCTATACACCTTGCATTTTTCCCATTCCACTGACATGCATTTTACACAAAAATGCAAACTGTGTAAATCACCCTTTAGAACTCCTTTACACTAACCCTTGATAATTTACCATGCATTTTTAAGTACAGAATATAGTATATTTAATTTTGACGATGGATCTGATACATTTTAGTATCAATAAAATACTACTATAATTTTTTGGTGTGTATAATATATATATATATATATATATATATATATATAATATAATATATTTCAAATAAATATGTTGTTTATATATTAAATACAAATATTTATAATCTAAAAGTATAAATATATTTGATATTTTTTTATATTTATTCATATATTATCTGAATATAAATGTATGCAAATATATTCTAACCATTACTATATATTTGTGTATTTATATGTATTTATATATACATAATAAATGCACACAGAACATATATATTTTATGTAAAAAAAAAAAAAAAACATTTATTTTGGATGCGATTAATCATTTAACAGCAGTAGTTATTACTAGTTATTACTTTATTATACTTTATTTAACATATTATTTTATTAGTTGTTATGCTATTATTTATCACTTACAGTTTTATTAGATTTGCTGTGCCAATTTTATTATTTATTTTAATATTTTATTAGAGTTTTTATACATTTTATTTCGGTTTATTTTCAGTCATTGTTAAACTAATTGAAAATGAGAAGGGTTGCATTGGAAATTTAGCTTTGAATATATTTTATGTTTTAATTTTAGTTCACTGTAACACTGATTCTGCAAATAGAAGTGATGATCCTGACATTTCAGGCTTACCTTTAAGTTTCCCCGGTCAAGTGCAGCCGTCAAGTGCTTCCGTACCTCCTGGAGGCGTGGCCTGGGCCCGCGGGGACTGGCTCCCTGCTTGATGGGGTTTTCTTTGAGGTACTGCTGGAGTTTGGCCTCCCCCAGCAGAAGCTCCCCGAGATCATCTACAAGATTGAGAAGCAAAGATTGAACTGGGCACCTGAAATCACTTTAATAAACAGAAAGTATATTGTACACTAGGATTATTTAATCAAAACAACATCAGCACACACGGTCATAAATGTACTGCTGCAAATTATGCCAAAATTTTAATTACTGAGTGTCCTATTCCTTTCATCTTTCTCTTCTGATTGTAAAGGTAATCGTGGAGAGTCGCCACCTGCTGTCTAAACCGTACAGTCAACACAAAAACACATTTGCAGTGCAAAAGAGAAGTGCTGATTGTGAAAACAGCTTTACATAAAGCCCAGATATAATCCAGTGGTGCACCTGAACACATTCTTACACGTCTTACACACACACAGCTTTGAGCACAAGCACGTGTGATTTAATCTGCTGCCTTACATGCACATCTTAAATCTTTCATCATCTCATATGGGGCGAATCAATAATGCTTATTAATGCTTAATGCTTTAATGAACAGTACAAAATGGAGGAAGGAAACAGGCAATTTTATTTCCGAACCGTGTTCATTATAGACATTAAACCAATTTTTAGGACAGGATTTTGTAATTCAAAAACTTTACCCAGTCAAATAAATCATCTTCCAGATGTTAAGGAATTATATTAATGTAAAACCTTTTTGGTTTTGAATTTTGAAAAATTTTAAAAAGTAAAAATAATAATAATAATGACTTACATAATAATACATATCATTTATTAATAAATAATTATAATAGTATTAATAAATATAATTAATAACAGACTCCTAAATTTAACTTTATTGTTGTATATTACATTTTTTTTTAATAGTTTTTGATTATTATTTGACATAATGAATTTCCTTTTAACTTATAACCAAAGGAAATAAATATTTTAAAAGATACATTTCACATCCACAAATGCCAACTTTAAGTCCTTTTTCCAAGTTTTTTTTAAAAGAAATGTTGAAATCTGTCATAAATAAAACATTTCAAGACCTTTTTGAAATGTCCTCTCATTTTAACAGATATTTAGCAATATGCATGTACAGTTCTTTTCAAATCTTATACATCTTTTACTATACATCTTCAATTATTTGTTACTTTGTAGTTTTCTTTATCTGTGTAATTTTTTTAATTCAATGCTTTAAGTTTAAATATGCAATATTTAAGTGCATCTAATCCTATATTTTGTCGTTGACAATAAGCCAAATAACGACTCTTCATAAATTACTAGACGTAATACAAAAATAAATTATTATAGAAACTATGAAGATGAATGGACAAAACTGTAAGTTAGGGACTATCAGGAAGTGTACTGGGCAGATGAGCAGAGTAACACCAAAAAGGCATTAATATCACATTTTAGACACCCTGAAAAGAAAACATTCTCTCAGTGGATGGTAAATGTGTAGTTAAACGTACAGGAATGAACGTGAAACGGGTTTTGCCACCAGGCCTGAGACTCTATCACACACACACTGTCCGAGCTAACGCGTTAGCCGTGAGTACAGAAAACAGAAATCACACACACCGTTTGAGATGAGTTTCGCAGACAGCTGCCGCACGAGTTCTGGTATCTTTTCCCATTGTCCCTCTGATCGACAGCGCTCTATTTCAGTCTCTAATCGCGACCCGGACTTTCTGGCTGTCATCTTTCTGCCAAAACACGACCGGAGCCGCAGCACAGAAACATCAAAGTCCTGGAGAGGAGCACAAAAACACGAACCGGATTACGCTTCCGGGCCACGGTGCTAAACTCTCAATGGACATATTACAGTCACGTGACTATTATTTTGACTTTTTTTTCTTACTTGGAATTATTATTATTATTTTTTTATTTTATTGAATTTGTTTTATTTTTCATAATTTATTTCTGTTTGGTCAATCACGGCACACAGCAGTCAATATTTCAGAATAATGATCTCTTGATGATCACTACCAAAAATAATAATAATTATAATAAAAACAATAACTTAAATCAATACTTCACTTTTATTCTTAGTAATAAGTTGTATAATTTACAGTCAGATACAGCAAAATAAATAGTGACAAGTTTTTATTTATTTATTTATAAGGAACATTATAATTGTTTGTTGCCATTATTCAGTTGAACATTTTTGCAATGAAGCCAAGCAGCGTAAAAATAACAACATAAACATAAAATAATAATAATAATTTTATCAAGTTGATCAGGAGGCTAATACATAAAACAAGTTTAAGTTCCATAAAAAAAGTTTACCAAATAAGCCAGGCTTGTTTTAATTAGTCTGACTTATTTTGAACCAAATCAACTGACAATAAGTCAGATTTACTAAAATAAACCTGGCTTATTTGGTAAACTTGTTTTATGGAACAGGCCCCAGGCTTAGTTCAGTTAGTCTGACTTATTGTGAGTTCAGTGCTAAGAGACAGTACATTTTTGTTGTTGATTGGACCACATTGACGATCATGATGTAATGTTCACTGTAACGCTTACACTGCCATGTACCTGAGAGAAAACCTGTCTGTCTAATTTTCACCAGTAAGAAAAAGGTGCTTAGGTTATTGTTTTGCAGAACGTCACAGTTATATATGACAGGAGAATAAAAAAAAATTTCTTATTGTTTTTCTTCTCAAACCTTGTCTGTGGTGTAAAAACACTCCTGGCCAAATACCCCCACGGGGCATTACTTCCCACTTTGATAATTACTGTAGATAACTGAACATCACATCCTCTCTTTTTCTCCTCAGATGTAATATATCAAAAATATTTGGACATTATTTAAAAATTACCTTAACTTAGAACCAGCAAGCTTGTTAGCTATACAATTAGCATCAGATAACAATATTTAGACCTTATTTATCAGTCTTTTTTAATTTATATATCAGTATGATTATGAACAAACATTCATATCTGTCTATTCGGCTAGTTGATCCAGACAATATAAAAACTTAGACCGTTAATCAAAAACACACATAGGGCTAATTCCATAGCATAAAAAAAAAACCACTGGTATTGTTTATAGCAGCAGGGAATATGAACGTTCTTTGACCTAGAGACACTGATGTTGATGTGTTATGTTGGCAAAGCCATCTTTACTAGATGGCCAGGGGCCTGTTCCATAAAACAAGTTTACCAAATGAGCCAGGCTTGTTTTAATTAGTCTCACCTGTTATTTTAAACCAAATCAAATGACAGTAAGTCAGACGAACTGAAATAAACCTGGCTTATTTGGTAAACTTGTTTTATGGAACAGGCCCCATGTGTATTTGCACTGTTTAATGCCAAGCTATCGTAAAATATAATTTAGAAATTAAATGGTCTTTGAATGCCTTCCTCCTTATAGCCATTGAGAGGGACATCCCAGTGGATCACAGTGAGGTCACAAACATCTTAAAACACATGGCTCACAGAAGAGGGTTGTTGTAATTAGTTTTAAAGATACCCCCTCTCTCTCTCTCTCTCTCTATATATATATATATATATATTATTTGTATTAAAGTTTGGAGGGTTTGGGGAGGGTGCCCTTTTTTCAGTTTCAGCACATGCCCCTCAAAAGGTCTGTGCACGGCCCGCCCTGGTTACTGGCCACCACTGTTATTCAAATACTTTCAGTTTAAATTAGTATTTCATGTCTCGTATTTATTTGGTAACAAGTCGAATAATAAGCAGAATAATGCGAAGTCCCTGTCGGGTTTTGTAGCTGAATAGCTCTGTTCCTCTTGTAATCCTGATTAAATGAAGTCCCACTTCCAGATTTTTGTAGTTCATCGGTCAACAGATCGCGCTGCACTGCAGCCTCCGGTGCTGTGGGTTGCGCTGCAGTGATCGCTCTTCTGACATTCAGCAGCAGTGTGTCGGCGGCATGCTGACCGGGGATCTGGGCAAAAGATTGTGTAAGTTATTAAATGTTTTAACCATTATTGCTGTAAGAAACCGACTGATTTTCAAAACTATGCTTTAACCTTTCTGAGTACTAAATGAGAATTTCGTCGTTGCTGTAAAAATGGTGTTGTTTAATACTCGCGGACAGCCTGCATGCACAAAACGTTATATGATGTGATGTAACGTTAGGGGACATTAAAATGTGTTAAAAAGCGTTTGAGAAGTCTTTATTAAGGTGGACATATCGCTGTATATGATGTTTAATTATTTGACATTGCTTGTTTCCATCTAAAACGTTGTTTATTTGATTTCGGTGCCATTTTAAGTCAAGGTCAGATGGTTTGCTTAGACTTAAGAGTGTGAAGAAATATATCTATATCAGATCATGTACTTGAATATATCAGATATACATCTTTTATTAGAGGCATATGTATTTTTTAACAGTTTAAATACGTCATAAAAATGAAGTTAGATCAAATATACTGTTTCTTATTAACTCAATCTCTAAATTCAAGGCTGAATAGCCCAAAACAATGTGTTGTTTTCATGAGTATGTCATTTTTAATGCATTAAAATATTAATATAAATTTTCTCATAATTTGTACTATTCTGCTTTGTGATATGATATTTTTAGCTGAACTACTTTGTGATTTATTTTAGATTCCCTCTTGTAACCCGTCACTGGCTGCAGGATGTTCTTGACCCTGGCACTTCTGCGGAAGGGAATCCCAGGAAAGCAGTGGATCGGGAAATACCGTCGACCGCGGGTGGTCACCTGGCAGATGAAACGCAATATGATTAAACGCCTGGAACAGGAAGCAGAGAATGAGTACTGGATCAGCCGGCCGTATATGACGCAGGAACAGGAGAAAGGCCATGCGGCACAGAGGCGGGAGTGGATGTGGCAACAAATCAAAGCTACGCAACAAGCCAAGTTTCCTGAACACAAATACATTGCAGACCAACTAAACCACCTCAGAATCACCAAGACCTGGCCCAGCTAACCAGAAAATCAAAAACTGATAGATCTCTGATGAAAACCTAGGGCTCTTTGTGTTTGATTTCAAATCGTCTGCATGTGATCTGTATGTGTTTATAAATTCTGATTATCACATTTGACTCCTCTTCTTTTTTTGATTCATTATGTAGTCTTAACTGTAATGTCTTACAGTGTTACAGTTAAAATACATTTTAGTATGGCAATTTTAATTTTAATGTTAAAGACTGCTGCAAACAAATAATATATAAACTGAGAATAAACTCTAATTTTGGTTGGATCTTTTCAATAAATCCAGATTTTCTAAATGATTCATTCACAAATAATGCGTTATTTTTAATATAACTATTACTTAATTCAAAATACTATTTGCAAAAACAGATAACTCTAGTTTTAAACAATTCTCAAAAATCATATTTTTTCATTTTACATTCCAGCTAATTTCAATCAAACTGCAGCTGGGTTGTTTTGACTAGATAAAAATAAAAACGTAATAGAAACATGATTTTTTAACATAAAAAATGTTTTTGCAAAAATAAAGATATGTATTGCATATACCTATATATATATATAATGACTTGTTTTGCATGCGTAATATAATAAAACACTATATAATATAATAATACTCCCATGCACTAGAGAGCAGTGTACACGTCATGAGGGCAAACCACGTTCAAAACTTCACTTCCCACAAATCAGTGGGCGAGAGCACCTTGGTCTCCATGACAGTCTTGTTATTGTTGTTCAGCAGCTAATCATGGATGGATGAAGAATACAACTGCTTTTCGCCATCAAACCCTTCCTAATAAATCAGTCGATGATATGGTGGAATAATCGGATTTTCGTTTTATGTTCGCGGACTCTTTACTCTCCTCCATACAAGGTTTGACAGGTCAGGTTCGGCCCAGCTCAGAGCTGGATACTACACCGTTTTCCTCCCAGCCCAGCTGTGATCCAGTCCGTGTGGGTCCGACTGTTTGTGAAGCATGAGAGAGCAGCGGTGGTACAGCAGCGGCCCGGTCCGGACACAGGAGGCTCGGAGTGGGATCACAGGCTTGATGGAGGAGATGCGCCTGTAACCGCTTCAGGAGGATGATTTCCCGATACAGCCGCCGGCCTGTATCTCACAGCTTAGAGATGTGCGTATAAATCACACGGACCTGATCCAAGCTGCCTATGTAGACTGCATTTTTGGTTTCTTAGCCAGCTCACTAGGTAACGATAGGTAATCAGAAAAGTATTTGGTTTGGTCCATAAATAGACAGATAGACAGTTATAAATCCAGATATTTGGTTGATGGATAAATAATCAAATAGATATTTTTATTGATCACTAGAAATGCACACAGATAGATAGATAGATAGATAGATAGTAAGATAGATCTGATGGACAGCAGGATCGATCTATTAATAGATTGACTGACTGATCGATCAGCATCGCTCTTTCTCTCCCTGTTGGTTTTGGTAGTCGTGGTCTGTCCCGCAGCTGTCTGGACCAGCATCCTCTTCCAGAGGAGGCAGATGATGATTCTGTGCATCCTTCCAGACTCCTGCATGATCTACAGGAGGACATGTCCTCATACAGCAGGTGAGTGACAGGTGCAGTGTGTGTTTGTACAGGTATGTATTAAAGGGTAAGAGTTTCATCTGTGAGTATATTGTGTGAGTTGTCACATAATATTCACTCTTTCCAATCTGCCGTTTAAATTCATGAAAAAAAATCAAACTCGCACTCTCTCCCTTTCTCTAGGTCTGAGGAGTCCTCTGCATCATCCGTCAGATCAGGATGTCAGACACTCACCACAGATGACACAGCTCAGTCTTGGTCTGGTATCCATAGTTACACGGGGACTGGCATCTCTACAGAACGTAGCTCTGTCTTTTCGTGGGGCTACGATGTAAGTAACGACTTGAATTCTGAGAAGCTGTTCATGCAAAATGCGTTCTTGTTTTTAAGTTCATACAGCTTGTTCAAAATGGACTGCTGACATTTTCAAATTCCCTCTTTCTTTCTCTCTTTTGACTGTAGGAATTTGATAAAGCTGCTTCCAGGCAGGTCCAGCAGATGTTTGAAGAGATTGAAGAACTGTTGTACGAGAGGAAGTGTGAAACGCAGCTCAAAGGCCTGCAGGAAGAGTGTCAAGAGTGGGCTTCACGATTCCCTCATCTACGGTATGCACTCGCACTCAGATCTGTGAACATCAGTGACGCCTTCGTAGGCTCTGGTTAGGGATGCAGAATTACTCTTGTTTTAATCACCATCACGATTTCTGTATCTCTCGGTTAACCATCTGCAATATTTCCCCCACTAATTATTTCTCCTGAAAACGTATTTTCATTTGACATTTCCAGTCTTGATTGCAATACCGAAAGTGCCATACAGTGCTTCATGGGGCTGTTTGTTCTACATTTTCAAGGAATGCTCAGTAAATAAATGACACTAGAATCTCAGCTTTATTCGACTAATTAAAAGTATGTATCTGTTTGAATAAATGTATTAAAATAACAAAAACATTAAAATGTCAAAAGTGTCATTTAACTGACAATCTGTATAGAAGTGAAAATTAGCTATGACGAAATTGAATAAATAGTTCTAACCGGCTACAAGGAAGATGGGAATCTTGCCCTTATGGCAGTTTTTCAGGTGGTTCAGACATAAAATAATGGTTGTTGAAAGAAAAATGCGTTTGCGTGCTAGAGCAAAACTGGCTCTGTTTCTATAATTAGCACCCAAAAGCCGTATTAAATTTAATTCAGCACAAATAAAGTAGAAGTAGGCAAATTATTGTGATTTATGCGTTCAGCTTTTATCATGCATCCCAGTCTCTGGTTATTATACCTGTTTGGGGCATGTGTGTGTCACAGGATCCTCGGATCACAGCTGATGTGTCCTACAGATGAAGGATTCCAGTGGTACGCCACACCGGCTCATGTGCCCGTCCCCTCCAGTGGCGGCCAGAGCAATGAGAAATCTAATGAGTGAGTCATCTGGGGGTTGTGTATGTGTGTGTATGAAGTCATTAGTGTTTTGTAAAGCCTATTTTTCAATGACGCTGTGTATGTGCGTGTGTGGTAGGTTGTGTGTCCAGGGTCGGAGGGCAGTTTTATGCCGGCCCACTTTGGAGGTGACCCACCCTCACTCCATGCCCAGTAGTAATAATGGAGATGAGTTGCCCAGGGTGATCGAGGCCGAGGGGCTGATAGAAGAGTATCTTGCCTTCGATTGCAGGGACCAGTGAGTTTGTTTGTTGTGTTTGACAAACAGTTATTTGTCATGAAACATAATTTGTCTGAGATTTTTGTAGATTAATAATATGTTTGTTTATCTAGGGATGAGGAATGGGAACGTGAATATGTGAACAGACGGCGGAGGCGTTGGCTGCCCCCTGTCTCGCCTTATCGCTGTCGTCGGGAGGCGGTGCTTGATCTGCTGTTTGATGACGTGTGGCTTGAGCTCATTGGCTGGATGGAGGAGCTTGTACGTAGGCATTGGGAGGGTTTTGTGTCAGGTAGGATGAATTTTTAAACGCTTATAAATTTGTTAAGCAAAATGGGAACAGGAATACTTGTACTACCATTCAAAAGTTTGTGATCTGTAATGTTTTTTTGTGTGTCCTATTCTCACCAAGGCTACATTTTAAATACAGTAAAAACTGTAGTATTTTGAAATATTATTACAATTCAAATTTCAATATATTTTAAATGGTCATTTATTCCTGTGATGGCACAGCCATCTAGCTTCGAAGCCATTTAGCTTCACAAAATTATGGTTAAACCATGGATGAGCTGTCCCTTTAAAAAAAATGAAATACTGACTCTGAAAGTATTTTTGAAAGCAGGGTGTGAGCCATGTCAAGGTGAAGAATAATCTCTCTGATCATCTCTGTCCATCAGATGATGAGAAGAACACCGTGGCCCTCAGCCCTGCCTGCCCTGGTACCCAGAATCCTTTTCTGCTGCTGTCCAATGTCTCAACAGTGCTTCCTCCACTGTCACAGACCAGAACACAACAGCTCACGGCCGGCCTGCAGGCTCAGGTTAGTCAACTGCTTGTAGAACCAAAGGGTTCCTACGGTCCATTCTGTGAAATGCAACATTGATTTAATCTGAAATCCCATCTCACTGATCTCAGATATCTGTAACCCTCCCATCCCCTGCCATCTGCTTGATGATATCCTCCAAAATATTAAATCAACAGGATTCCCACAATCTTGGAAAAGTCATTGAGAATCTAACATAATCTTGACATATCTGTAGCGAATGGGGAGTTGACATGAAAAACTTGTGGGAGGTTTACTGCATCCAAAATGATTTGACTTGTTTTACAATGCATGCAGTGTTAATTGTGATCATTAGTAATTTGTCATGCTACAGTTTAATTTTAAGGGGGAAAATGAATAAAATTATGAAATAATCAAATGAAACTGCACCATGTAAGGCCACTTTTGCATTAATACAATGAAAATTAAATAAGTAAACAAAACATGGAGATGTTTTGCATCAGAAACTGCCCCAAAAATGTATCTTTTGCACTAAAATATGTACAGTAATTGGCTAGAAATTGCATTATAGTTATAAAATAATTATGCAAAACACTAGAAATGTTATGAATATGAATTATATGAATTTGTCTGTGGGAATTCTGTGGATATGCTTAGTCATCGTGGAGAGATCTTCACTTCTTTGTGTCCTCTCTGTGTTTACACATGTACATACTCAAAAATACACACAAATGCTGTATTTCACTGCTGCCAGCATTTGTCTTTCCAGCTTTTTTCCCCAGGCTTTTGATTCATTAACTTTTTTTACCTCCTTTTTTTCTGTGTTTTCCTCTGTGTCCCTGTTTCTGCCTTCCTGTCCAATCATCCATCTGTCATCTGTATTCTTCCTTTCTATACCTCTCTGCTTCTATCCCTTCCCTTCATTTTCTTTCCAAAGAGCTCCAAGTCATGGGGTTCAAAGCACAAGTCAAAACGGAAATCCAAAAAGCAGAGAAAGTCATCAACAGTATGTAACTCTACCCTGATAACAACACTTAAATAGAGAGGGCGAGCATTTGTGGACAAGTTTCTCTTTCTCCTAAACTTCCACGCTCATCTTTGTTTTTAAAACAAAAAGTCTGCTGGCTACTTTTTTAACATCCTTTTATACTGCCTGACTTTATTTTAAGCTTGCTTTCACTTTTTATGAGGTTTATAATGCTTGTTTCCACTTTTAGTTTTGTTTCTGTTCTTATTTTTATTTTTATTTTTTTTTCAATGTCTTTTAGTCTTACACGTCATCGCATGCTGTACAGATGATGGATGTCAGATGCTGTGAATGCCTTTTTTTTTTTACTAAGATATACAGACCTTGTGCATTATATGGCAATAAAGAGAAAACGTCAATTTGGCTAAGTTTTTCTCTTTCCTCCTTCTCTTCACGCAGACCAGTCGAGTACCTGTAGGTGCAACAGTTGCTCATCACAATCTCAATGACCTCATCATGATACATGGCATTCCACTGCAGCAAAGGAACCTGGGAACACTGGACCGAATAACTCAGTATGAACACTGCAAAAGAAATTAATCACAACCTTTACAAATTATAAATTGTATATTTAGAGTGTTCTGATGGGTCAAGTCAGGTCAAGTCACTTTTATTTATATAGCGCTTTTAACAATACAGATTGTAGCAAAGCACTGAACATTATCAAATAGAAAA
>JAUCMU010000033.1:9552395-9586115 GCA_032275025.1 Enteromius treurensis | reverse complement strand
TTAATCTTGGAAGTAAAATATTGCATAAAGTCATTACTGCTGTGGTCTTGTGGAAGGTCAGTACCTGTTGATGCTTTGTTTTTTGTTAATTTAGTCACTGTATTGAATAGATAACGAGGGTTATGTTTGTTTTCTTCTAAAAGGGATGAAAAGTAATCAGATCTAGCCTTTTTTAATGCTTTTCTGTAGGTTAGCATATTTTCCTGCCAGGCTACGCTCCATTTTCCGGGCTGCTCTCTTTAGGGTGCGAGTGTGCTCATTATACCATGGAGTCACACCGTTTTCAGCTGATGTAGTATTTTCCCTGTACAGTCTGTCGACAAGGTATGAGAGAAAACCATAGGAAAAAGTGAAGCAAACAAACATTGTCAGGATATATATTTCAAAAGCTTTTATTTTTCTTAACACAATATTTAAAACCTTTTTAAAAAATAAATTGACGGACCTCTAAAAAATTTGAACAATTCTAACAATATAAAAGGTAATTTTGTCTTTTCTTTTTTTTTTTTTAATAAACACACTAATAATATTCGCTATTGTTCATTTTTACACATTTTAAATTATACATATAAGCCTCTTAAATCTGCTAAATGACTAAAATGTAAAGTATAATATAAATGTAATCCACGCACCATTTATTTGATCAAAAATACTATAAAAACAGTAATAATTTGAAATAATATTTTCTATTTTTATGGAAAGTAAAAAAAAATTGAAAATGCATTTTCTAAGACTGATTTATCACAAGAACCATCTTATATTTGCTTGTGTATCAGACAACAGTGGTTGTATCGAATGCAACCTGCAAAAAAACCACACCCAATTGAAAAACTTTAAACTCTATTTATTTATTGTCTTTGTATTGTTTAGCAGTACTTAGCCTTTTTATACAGACCACAGAATCTGGCTGAACCTCAATTCTTTTAATGTGCTGCTATAGATTAGCGGTGCATGAAAAACTTTGTCTCTTCAAGGCTTTTTTAAAATAAATCGTATTATCTTTCAATAATCCGCTTTATTTTTTTTAATACAGGGACTCAGAGGAGAAAGTGTCTCATCGTCCCGGCTCTAGTGTCATTCCCACCAGTAAACCTCGGCCCCGTCGTGCGCTGGAACAAAGCACCTCCTCTTTGACCCGCCCCCCTCAGTCAGCACGGCGACGGAACCCCCCCCCTCGCACTCTAATGCCGTTGACGTCCAGTGTAACACAGCCTATCACAACTGGCTCCATGGAAGAGGTGGTTAGAGGCACAAGATTGTAAGACCACCATTCATTTCAGTTCATACTTTTTTCGGAAAAGCGATTCTCTTGCAATAGCTTGTGTCCGTGTGTGTGTTTTTTTTAGGACGACCGCCAGTGATCGTTTGGCCTCCCCTCCAATGCCTCTCAGTAGAAACACACTCCTCCCTCCCATCGGCACAGGAGAAGCAGAACACACATACTCCGGACAGCATTCACGGCTTATGCAGGTGCTTTTAACACTCACAGCCAGACATTATTATATTTGCTAAAAATAATTTTGTTTTGAAGTACACACACTTCTGTTCAAACCTGTGATGTCTTATCTGCGACTGTTGGAGTTATTGGTTTTTACTATAAAAACTAAATTTTAATAGGTAAAAATACCAATATAATTCTATAATTTTATTTCAATGAATGTTTATTTTATTTCAAATAACAAAAAAAAGGTTTTAGTGTTCGTTAACTATGATAACTCGTGTTTGTAGAAGCAGAGAGGCTCCTCGAGTCGTGCACACAGTGCAGTGACAGACGAGGGTGTCAGTCTGCAGCCCAGAGACAAACTGCACCTGCTGGACGTGTTTTCCAGACCCAACACCACACACACCTTTAGGGTGAATCTCTCCCACACATGTGCAAACATTACGTCAATTTCATCCTGACTCTCACCATGTGTTTTAATTAATGCGCGTATTGATCATGGCAAAACAATCTTTGCAGTCAGACACCCCTTATCGCCGCTCATTCACTGGAATAGACAGCATCGGGCAGGGACGACCTGGCAGAGCATCTGTTGGTGTAGGTGGGTGCATACAAAAACACATCAGACTTATAGATGAACATTAAAATCCTAGACGTTGTCCCATTGACTGTGGTTTGTGTGTGAGTGCAGATTCTCTCGGAATTGGTGTGACTGGAATCAGTTTGGGCATCAGCAGCTCCTCCTTCATAGACTCATTTTCCCATCATCCCCTTGGCTACTTCCCCATCGAGCATGAGGAGGAGCAAGCTACAAAAGCTCCACCCCCAGGTCAGTGAGAATTGGTTTTAATGAGCTTTTTGTATTCTAACAAGTATTTTTGTTATTAGACACTATGGTTTATTTGTATTTCTTGAAAGAACCAATAATACTTGCAAGAATGGTTTCTGTTAAACTTGGTAAATTATGCAGCCAAATAACAATGCAGCATGCTAAAGCTGTCAGCTAGATTTTAAATTATGAATTTTTATATAAACAAATTAACACAACAAATCTTAAACATTTTGTCTGAGCAGAATTAATTGCATAGAAAAATATAATAGGAATATCAGAAGCCTTGCAAGCACTGTAATAGGATGCTTGGGCTCCTCAAATGTGGCCCTTCTTAGTACTATATATTTATGAATATTACATAATTTTTTACTGTAAGAATAATGATGAAAGAGTGACACGTAGAAAGGAAGTCATATATTATTCTGATTTATAAGCAATTTATTATTTAACATCTATGATTAATCATTAAGTACCATGCTCTAACTAAAATGTCTGAGAACTTTTTCTTAGGAAACTTCCTAAACCTTACACAGATCTCACGGGAAATATTCCCTACAGGCTTGCAGTATGTTTGTACTATAAATACCCCGAGTTTGCATTTAAAAAATCATCTTGTAATATATAAAATACTGACATGACTGGATTTACATAAAATGTAAATAAGTTAGGTAAGAAAGCAACCCCTAAGAATATAAAAGTATCTTTAAATGCATAAACATAGTGTTCACACTTTGTCTGTCTCTCTGTATCACTACGCCTAGCGTCTGTTCCAGCACGTTCCCACAACAGAGGCGGTTCGACGGCACGCAGTAGCAGACCAGGGCTTTAACACAAACACACGATCTCCATCACCTTCTTGAACCAAACTCACCTCAGCACTGACGCAACTTTTCTTCAGTACTGACAGATGCTTTATACGTCTGCTGGACTTTTGTATGACACGCCGCTTGGGCGTGGACTTTATTTATGACCGCTGTTATTATTATTATTATTAGTAGTAGTAGTAGTATTGTTATTCATGTTGTTGTTTGAAATTTTCTAAAACCCTATTTTTGTATATTGGACTATTCAGCTTCATACGGCTGCCAAATACAGGAAACTGTCTTTCCCTTACATCTGTAGATGTACTGTACATGCTGTACTGTATGGAGTAACAACTTTTGGTTTTCCCGAAAGACGGCTCTATGAAGCCTACATGGAGTTTCTATGCAGGTTTATTCAAGCAGGGAATTTTAAATTGCCTGGATGTTGGCGCTCCAGAGAGTTGTCGGATCGTGGAACCTGCTATAGAAGATTATACTATCTATATCCTAGACGGATGTTCCGTTGTGATGCAGTTCCAACAATTTCATGGGCAATAGGTGTGTAAGAATACTTTTTATTAAGATTATGAAGAGTCCAAAGGGTTGTAACCCTTTCTTATCATGATTCTGTGCTCATGTGATGTTCAGTAACATTATATAATTCAAACTGACTCCAAGCTCTTAATCGGTGTAGAACCACAATGACCCTGTTTTTCAGAGGGAAACACTTATACACTGAATTTTCCGGAAGTACACCTGCAATACGAGAGCGGGCCGGTACAGTAGTACAGCTTGCACAATGACGGAAAGTGTAAAGAGGATTTAACGTTTCAAGTTTCTTATTTTAAAACCATTTGTTATTCATAAAATAAGCCTTTGTGATTGGGCCTTAGTCCCGTGAGCCATACAGAACTTATAACACCAACGGACAGGATGGTGTTTATTAATTATATTACATGTATAAATAGAAACGCGCACAAAGACTGCAGAGTTCAGGGTTTGTTCGAATAAGCGTACTGTAAAAATCTTCTCTCTTTTTGTCGGTTTAAAGTGGATTTTACAGGAATATTGTAGGGAAATCTTTCATTTAGACTTTTAAATGGCCATTTGGTTCTTTTGGTGCCAGGAAATCCTTAAATATTTAACACTGACTGGTAAAGCACATGTTGACGTACCATTTTACTGGCAGATATTGAATGTGGCTCTTACAGGTTTGTAATGTTTATGTGGCAGCTTCACTGTAACAGCATTTATTGAAATCGTACCGACTCTAACTGAACCTTTGCATTTCTCCGATTTGATTAACGTGTTGATCTCAGTGAGTGAGTATTGCTTTTAATCGACTTTTTTTCTATCTGGAGAGTAACTTAGTTTAAAGCATGTATTATGAGTGTACAGGCCATCATAATGTTCGATGATCAGAGATGGATTCCTCTACAGCCATACGGAAGGGATGTCACGGGAAGACATCTCTTCATACCCCAGCCTAACGCCTCCGCCTCTAAGACAGATCCAGCTATTCTTCACTCAGCTCGGCAAGGACAATCTAGAGTTGCAGAAGTTGTAGCCATATTTGACTTCTAGAGTTACTTTGTCATTCGACAGGGAGTTCCAGCAGACGTTCTGCTGTCTGACCACAGAGTTTCATTGCTGCTGATTCGAGTGGGCAGATTTCAAGAGCCATTTCACCTGGATCAACAGACCACGCTGGTCTTTTAAACACGGATGCAGATGTTTTGCAAGCTGACGTGTTTGGTGTGTGGAAATAATGGTTTATCTGCTCTAATTCTGGTGGAGATTACAGTGCTGGATGGGAGTGTGTATGTGCGTGTGTGTGTGTGTGTTACAGCTTTTGGAAGGTGTAGCACTGCTGTATCTAAGATTCCCCCTTAAATGTTTACCTCTGTAACATAAATGAGAATGGCAATTGAACAATAAAGGTAATTATTTGAATAAAATGGTGTTTTTCGTCCTCTTTTTAAAATGTATTTTTGCTGTAGCTGTCACAATTGCCTATAGTATTAATCTAAGCAATTCATAAATTATATATAAAAAAAGTTTGTATAATTATTCTGATATTTTATTTTATTTGATAGCATTTTTTTTGCTATAAACAATATGTATATACAATATATAACAATAAGTTAACAATTTTTTTTGCAATTTCCCCCGTTTTTAGGGAAATCTATGAAAGTATAAAATGACGATGATAAATTATAATAATCTAACCTGTAGAAGTCCACTAAATAAATATTTTTTGTAATTGAAAATTGCATTCCCTACATCAAAATTCCCATTTATGGTTGTAACAGTCATAATTGTTTTTGGGACAGCCAGCAGCCTTTCAGAGTTGTTTCTACAGTTGGACTGTAGAGGGAGTCCCTGAAGCACTTTCAATGTCTATGGGACTGCAGCATCCAAAGTTTACATTTTTAATATTTAATAAGAGCTCACAATATCTGTTTATTGTGTGTATAATCAGTATCAAAATACAAAGACATTCTTTCTTCCACAGTGGTGAAATTTGTGTGCTCGCTACTAACATCTCTGCACTGAATGGATTCACATGTATGACCTGAATTTAGTTTTAACGTTTCTTTCAGAAACTCGAACAGCCGTTGCCCTTGACGAATGTCAAAGCGCGAAACATCTACAGATAATTTTCATGTCTGGTTGGTAACTGTGTTTTTATTAGTGCGCAGAAGCGCAGCACAACAATCACATCACAGACAACAAAGCGAACTGCTAACTCGTTTTTCCCTGCTGCATGCTTTAGCAGAGCATAATCAACACACTGACTTCACACGGCTCTTTCGCTCTCTCTCGCCTCTTCCTTACTTGGTGTCTTTCTGATACTGGTGGCAGATTGAGAGATCTGATACAGCTCTGGTTAGCACTGGTGTTCAAAGCCCTCCGGCTGTTTCTCTTGCATATTTTGGCACTGTCCTCTTTTGTGTAAGAGACGAGAGAGTTTCTGTTATTCAGACACTCAATACTGTATAATTAACAACAGAGACGGCAGCATCACACACAACAACAACACAAACATTAATACGGGAGCATCGTAAAGTAAATTAGTTTTTGCTGGTGTGAGCTTGGTCTCACCTCTCTGTATTCTGTGTGTCTGTGTGTTGGCATAATTATGTGTGTTTATATCTTTCAGTGGTCACGTTCGACCTACACTGCACCAGATCAAGCCCCCCCCATAGTTCCCTCTCTGGCCTTACAATGGCTTCCCTGTCGCATAATTTCTCTCCATTGAGTCCTTCTCCACTGAGAGCAAATTGTCCTCTCAACATTCACTTCTGGTTCTCACAGTCTTGCTGTGGTACTTAATTGGAAGTCCCCAACGTCTCATAAGATAAACGTCGAACACATATAGCATCCCTGGTTCCAGTTCTCCGATCACCGCTGTTGTTACCGCCCGACGTGGGTTCAACTCCTGGAAATACTTACAGAGGACTCTTTCCTTGGCAGGACGGGATTCTGGGTCGATACAACGGTCCGTCGAGGTGTGCTTGCTGTTGAGTGGGATCTGCCTCCGATAAACGCAATAGAGGCTCCGCTCTTCGGTCCCCATCCAGGCCAGAGTGACGGAGTTGCATGTCCGCAACTTGTTGAAAGACTTAATCTGTAGTGTGGTGGGAAACACCGGGATGGCTCGCCGATGGTAGGCCGATGACGCCTGCATTTTGAGACAGAACTTGGACTTGCTCGAATCGCCTTCAGGGATTGTCAACGAGGAACCTAAAGCCAAGGCCTGGAGCTGAATGAGGTACGATGGCGCACCATGCAACCATATCTGGGCAAGCTGATGTCCCACCTCTTGAGACGTCAAAGTCCGTCCTTTACTGGAGACAGTGACCTTGACTTTACTAGTGCTGTTGCAGGTGTGCATGGTAAGGAGGCCATTTTGTTGCCACCCACGAGGTTTAAACCGAAACTGACCCCCCTGGAGACTGCTTGTGTCCCCGCTCAGGGTGACCCATTTGACCTGGCCTTCCCGTAAAGAGGTGAAAGCCGGACGAGCCTCCTCGTGCGTCCGGGCGAAAGTGCCGGTGTAGGCCGCACTCGTGCCGTTAACCCTGTCCACTACGAAGACATCAAAGTAGTACTGCGTATCCGGAAGCAGGTCTGAAACCGTGCACACGCTTTCGATGTCCCTGCACACACATCCAGGGTCCTCAAACTTGTCAGTCGTGGATAATTCATGATTCTCGAGGGCATCCGGCTGCTGCCACCACCAGTCTTTAAGAGTTGCCCACACAATTTCCTTGCTTTGTTTGTCCCTCCTCTGTCTCTTCTGCACACTCTGTATCTCCTTTCGGATTCCCTCACGAGCAGCGCAAAGACTTCGATAGTTGTGTTTGTGGTTGACCAAGATGCAATATTCGTGATGCGGCCGGTGACCATCTTTAACAACTACGGATGAACTCGGAGCCCAGTTTAAGGTGACACTGGTCATGCCCACTCCCAGCGTGTGCACTCTGGGGTCCGACGGCAGCTCCGGGAAGGCCCCAGAGGGACCAGGACCTTCGTGGAGGTACGCCGACACCTGCGTGTCCTGTTCGTTTGACTTCAAACGTAGGATGTAGATGGAGGCCGGAGCGTAGGCAGGACCGGTGTAGGTGTCTACAGCATTGCCGGTGTAGGTGTAAATCCTAACCTCTCTTCCAGAGCCTCTCCACCAAACCTCTGGCATGCTCTTCTTCGAGCTCCCTGCAGAAATGAAGCATTTCAGATCAAGATCAAGCATATTCAAAAGACGACTCTAATCAAAAGAGAGCTAAAAACATTTGGGCGGCATGCACGGATAAGCCTGTTTTTTATGCAAACCATCATTACTTTTGTCGGCACACTTTTAGAGGGAACGTTTGGTAATCAAAGTGAATAATTTAAAGGTGTAGATGGGGACCCCTGAGTTCACAGTCTAAATGATTTATGTCACTTTATGACTTTATAATGCTGCTTTGCCTGCCAGACTAACTCTTCATTTCGGAACATGTGCATGATTACAAAAGCAGAGTGCAGAAATGTAGTCACCATAAAATGCAACGCAAAATCAAATCATCTGGATTATTCTTGTTCTTTGAGACACATGAAGCAGATGTGTCTTCCAAATATTAATTAACATAATTATTAATTGTGAAATGCTTTTTTCAACACAATTCATTTAAATGCTGTGCATTATGAGTGTAAAATATTCATTTAGGGTTGTTTATTTATTAATATTAGTTAATGCATTAGGTATTGTGAACTAGCATTTATTAATATTAATTGACGTTAATTTTACTTATACAGTACACATACATTTTTAACATTTATGTAGGATGTACTAATATCAGTTAACAATGAACAGTATATTTAAAACAAACAAACAAATAATTCACCCAAAAATGAGAACTTACTAACTCGTAAGTTATTATTTAAACATACTTTACTAACTCCAAAATATTTCGTTTACTGTTTCACACAAAAAAAAAAAAAGTCATAAAGGTTTGAAAAGACATGATGATGAGTAAATGATAATAGAATTTTCATTAACTTAAATTAATAAATGCTAAACATTTTTTCATAAACTAATGTTAACAAGCAAGCTATTATTGTAAAGTAAAATTAAAATTAGAAACAGATGTCAATGTTTATCCTTCCAGACTTGCATATGTTGTATCTCTTTGTTTCTGTTTGAAAATGTTTTTCTTTCTTGTCTTCTCTCTGTCAGGGAAACAGCCTGGAGATTTGGAGATGGATAAGAGGAGAATCTTCTGTCCACAGAGGCCCTAAAGCAACACAACAGCAGTTTTACACCTGCTAATTAAATCAGTGAGCCTCAAGCGACTGCTTCGCTTCTTCATTAAAGCCTCTGAAGGGATGTAACCCGTCCGCCCTTTGGATATAAAATCCCTGAGTTGTCTGTTAGCCCTGGTTAGTTCTCTGCCAGCACTCCCCAAACACAAACACACGTACGTGTTTGCATGCATGCACAAATATACCTTCAAGCAGACACAAGTCAATGAATAAGCATACATATACACACACACACACACAAACTCACAGTGTGCTTTCTTAGGCGGTTTATCCTTCAGGGTCCGAACAGACAAGCTCCATTCGATGGGCACTGCACAGGGGCTCACGGTAACGGACAGCAAATCGGCTTTCTTCTTTAGCGTGAAATACAGTCTGAAACACAGATCAGTATCTGTAAGTGTTAGACACAGCAAATGTGATTTGTTTGGTCTAATTATTCAAAAATCCATAAATTAACCATTAATCATAAATTAATCACTCTAACAGTCTCCTTTAACAGTGTGCACCAGCCAAATTGTGTCTCATTAAGAGTGTCTTTATTTGTATTCCTCATTTTTTTAAATAAAAACATAACTGTGACTTATCTCCTGAGACTCGCAGATCTCACAATGAAGTTTTTTTTTCATTATAAAGCAGAAACAGAGGTCCATAAAATACCCTCTATTTTAAATGAAGCTGCAAAACTATCTTGTTACGAAATCACTGGATTTCTGGCATCAGAAACCCAAAGACTTTAACACATGACTGACCACGTTTATGAATAAATGCCTATTCAGGGTTCAGAAATTTGATCCACTAATTCATATTATTATTTCTAAACACCATAGTAAAGATAAGAGTAAAAGCCAACCTTGAGCTGTGTAGGATCTCAACATTAGAAATTAGTTGTTTAAATTTTTTTTAATACGAACTTGACCGAAATTGCACTGTATTGTGAACATTTAGCATCTGTATATTATAACTGCTAGTGAATATACTTGTAAAAAGAAGCCTGTTACTGCTTCCTTGTGTGTAGAGAGCATTTATTTGAAAGGAATTTTTGCCCAAAAATTAAATCTCAATGTCTCTGTGTGCTTTCTTGCCCATACAATGAAATTCAACTGTATTCGGTTACAAGCATTCTTCATAATATCTTAAGTTGTGTTCCACAGTAAAAAAGAAATGCATACAAGTTTTAGAAAAATGTGTATGCGCAAATGAATAGAGTTTTCATTTTTGGTGACCCCTGAACTATCAGGGTCAAAAAGAGAGTAAAACAAAATGGTTATTAAAAACTAAATGATGACTGTTTTGGAACCAAACTATGTACTAATATGATTTAAAAAGACCTCAGGGAAAAAAAGTCTACAAAAAACATGCCGCAGAGCTTCCTTGGGGACTGTTTGACTGCTGTTGTTTGCACAGATCTGCTAATGAAGGTGAGGAGAAACAATAGCAATGACTCCAGAATGACTGATCTCTGATAAGCTCCTATCGATCCATCGCCGTCGTTTAGATATGCATCTCCACAAACCCTAATGTTTACAGATCACAGCTGATGCCAGGTGCAGCATCACTGTAGCGTGCTCCGCTCAGGCAGGAAACACATTCACTCCCCCTCCGTGAATAACATCACACTGGGCAGAATCTGGTGAACCTCCCTCGGTGCATTCTGGTAACACCAGCCATTTGGCACCAGCCACTTCCTCTGACCTTGAAACCCTGCTAGAGCGGCTGCCTTGAGTCAATGGTTTTCTGCATCTTCAACTGCTCGTTATATTATCGCTATGGAAATAGTCAGACATTAGATTAAAGACTCTGCGTTTGTTTAATGTGATCTGGATCTCCTATTTGCATGCCGCTGGCACACCGGCTTGGCACATTATCATAATATTGATTTCATTCTTCTGGTAATCAGGTTTAACTTTGACCTTGACAGCAAAACAAAGGGTGATAGTTTTAGTTTGAGGGATCGCTTGCAGGTACACTTTCGGTGTGTCCATCTCTTACCATTTAAAGCAAGAGTTTTGTGTGGAAGGCACAGTTACGATATTTTAATAGATTAATTAATTTGATTTATGATCAGCAGCTCCTGCCCTGCGGCTGGGCATTCAAACTCATACTGTTCTTCTCTCGCTTTCTCTCGTTCTCGCGCTCAGTCTGAAGCCTGACACCACCTCTGTTACGGGTGAGGGAGCAGTTCTCACTGTGATTCTCACTGGCTAGTGTTGCTAATGGAAAAGGAAAGCTGCAATTTTAGCTGCTTGAATTTAATGGGTTTGATAGAGAGGAAACTGGGAAATCTGTGGCATGATTTTAAGCCCATTAACAAGATTCAGAAAGATAGGAGGAAATAATTGACCCATCGTTGATTTTCAGAATCTTACAAAAAGAGTGTAGCTTAATGTCTTTCCTACAAAGAAAATAATGTATACTGTGGTGGGCAAAATTATTAGAACACATATTTTGACCAGCTAAAAAAGTCAGTTATTCCTATTTTTTCTGTAGGAAATGTCAGTTTATATTTCCAAACATTAATTTTACTATTAATTGCAATAATCCAGTGAGATTTTTGTTTGAACAAGGAGTCTGACGACAGCCAGTGCTCCACACAGAGATCTGAAATCATCATTATACAGTCTGTCTGAAATTATATGAAGAAATTGAGACAGACTAAATGCAGAAGAACTGTGCCAAAGTCTTCAAGATGCTTTATTGTCTTTTTTAGCCCGTGTGTGCCTAGTGTTTCTTTTACCTGCGACTGCGTCCTTTAGGCAGATGTACTGGTGTGACCCTGTTTTCACTCAGCCATGTTGTGGGGTGTAATGTCACTTCATTTTCAGGTGCCAGAGCATGGATGGTGGCGTGACCACAAAAGAGGGCCATGGCCAGACAGAGACACCAGGAGAGAGCCATCCTCGTCCAACAGCAGCCGCTCACTTACAGTTGCCTGGAAAACAGAGAAGGCCAATTTTAAGGTGAGAGCTTTTATAAAAATCTTGATTCAATACATTTTGACAGAGAATTTCACTAAAAAACAGAAGGTTGATATTAATGGACAATTATGCTTTACTTAACTGTTTAATTGTATAGAGCTACTGCCGTCAGTCCTTCCTTTTTAGACACACTAGCTGCACCCTATAGTACGTACTATAGGATGTACTGAATATGATTAAGAACTTTAAGAAAGCATTTACTACATTTGCCATGTTGCACTGTCTTTTGACCATTATGTTTTTGACCTTTGACCGATGACATACAAACAACAACACTGTTAGAAAAAAAAATCAAAACTGAGGTATAATTTCTGAGAGTGAAAAATAATAGACATTGTTACACAAGTACAATAGAAGTTGTTGTTTTTTTTACTCTTGATCTACATCAGTTGTAAGTTACATTGGGGAATATTTTTAAAAAATGTTTTTGATTTAGCACTTGAAATATGACATCCCCCTCAAAAACTGTCTGCCTTTTTTACTTTTAACATTAAGAAACTGATGGTCCACTGGTTGCACACTTCACAATCTCTGCAGATGCAGTGTGTCGTTCAGATATTGTTGGCCTACCACTGTTCTATTCATTTGACACACTTCCATTAGCATGCTACTTATTACAGAAAAACGCAGAAGTGTACAGACTGTAGTGAAAAGTTGATTTACCGTATCTTGTCAGTCACTCAATCTATTTAGATTACAAACGGCTCATGCTTTGCTTATGAAAGCTCCAAGACAAATGAGGACATCTGGTAGTTTCAAAAGAGCTGATAATTCAGCAGAATTTTGACTTTATCTCATTTCACCAAGTGCATATCAATCATACTTGAAACATCTGCCTTGTCCTTGATGTGAAAGTTGGAGATAAACTGCCGACTTTAAATTAAAATTAAGATTAAAATCTTCTAAAAACCTGTCAAAATCCAACTCCTGACGGCTGAAACTCACATTCCCGGGCTAAATCCTGGGCAGATCCGCACTCGGGCTGATGTGTTAGATGACAGTGCTGTTATTTATCTCCCAAGGTGCTGACAAACTCACTTGTGTTTCTACCGACATTCAGCACAAAGGTTATTCATTACGGCTGACAAGCGAAGAACAGAGCTATCAGTCAATCAGTTGATTCTCACAATCCATCTGTTGTGAGGGCAAGATGAGAGAGAGATAGAGAGAGGGAGAAAAACACGAGAGGACGAGGGAGAGAAAGTTAGCCTCATCCCAGCAGCTGATGATTCACTGATAGCAGGAAACATTTGCCTTTATTCAGAGAGAATTATTTATATGAGCAAAGAAAATTTGCTATCCGCTAACACTCAGTGCTCTCTGCTTTGACACTCCACACAGAAGCCTCGCGCTGCGCGACGAAAGCGGCACTTCAGCGATGCCTGGCAAACACTCACTTGAATCCATGTCTCTATTTTTAACAGGCGACATCAAATTGGTTTACCGTGGAAATATAATTGAACCCCACTCATTATGTACGAACAGCAGGCTGCTTTGGTTGTATAAAAATCCATCGACAAAAAGAACAAACCCGACCAAAACAGCACCTGGAGGTAATCTGAACACCGCCAAGCGGCGTCTGTGGGGGAGAGTTGAGAAAGTTTGAAACTCTCAGATGTTCAATCGGTGTTTATCTGCAGCTGATGGGCCCAGTGATGTGAGTTCACGTCCCTGGGGAGAGAGAGGCTGCGATCAAAGCCGCCGCGCTGAAAAGTGTCCCCATAACAACACGCATGGATGTCGCTGGGGAAACGTGGCCCCGTAGATCGGATGACAGGCGCTGGAGTAAACGCTCATGAGACGCATCACCCAACCTCTGCTCTGATTATGACTGCTGAAAAGGCCCTAATTAAAGGATGGAGGGGGTGGAAAAGAAGGATGCAAGGAAAGTGTGAAGGGAGGAGAGCGAGAGCGAGATGGGAGCGGGAAAATGTCCAGGAAGATGAAGAGAGGGATTAAGAAAGGTGAAAAAAAGACAGCGAAGGTGAGAAAGAGAGGATCGAAAGGGGGAAAATTAAGTAAAAGGGAGAGTGAATGAGGGAGGAACCGAACAAGGGCGTAGGAGGTGAGAGAGAAAGACGGGAGGAGGAAGGGATGGAAGGAAGTGTAGAAGAAAAATGGAAGACAGAATTGGCACGTCCACATGAAGATGGGAGAGCTGGATAGATGGTCGTAAAACCTCCGGGTGAGTGAACCAAGTGTTAGGGTTAAATGTCCTCCCAAAGTCAAACGAGTTATTAAGAAGAAATCTGCATTAAGGGGGAAAACAGATTTGATATATTTTATTTTATTCTTTGCGTTGTAAAATTTTCATGTCATTTTCGGCAAAAAAAGTATTATTATTTTAATACAAAGCAATGCAACAAAAAAAATTGTAAATACATTTTGAAAAGTATACAATTCTTAAATAGTATCATATGTTTTACATATTGTTTAAACATTTGTATTATTTCAATATTTTTTAATTATTGAAAAATTTATATCATTGAAAGTATTCACAAACAATTGTATTTTTTTACGGTATTTAATTTAATATAAATAAATAAAAATGTTTCATTAACGACAGAATTGGCTTTAATGGGAGTGGGATGCCTAAACACATCATGTTAATGAGAATGTGTTTAATTACAAAAATATTTTCACAGTGCAAAAATATGAATGGTCCTGAATAATGATTAATGATTCTGTATGCAAAGTATACTTTCTGAAAATTTCCCTATTGATTTACCATGGTTTTATTGTAGTCAATAAATCTCATTCCAATTTTATTTCTCTCTTTATCTCTCAATCTCTGTTTACTGTGTTCGGCGAGCTCGTATTACTGTACACACTCTCTTTCTCTCGCTCTCGATTTGTTGGAGAGCTTGTTGATGGCGTTGGTGGCTGTGGTGTCATGTGACACATGCTCTTTGCAGGGGTCCTGACTGCTCCCAGGGGAGCCAGATATAAAGCGAGAGAGAGAAAAGGGAGAAAGGTGGAAAAAAAGAGAAGGAAAGACAGAAAAGGACTCCAAACTTGAATGGTATAGAATGAAAACTGAGACCTCATGCAAAGATGTGGGCCGCAGGGGGGTAAACAGACAGAGATGGTTTAGTGAAAGACTGAGGGAGATAATATACATAAATTTAATGGTCATGAACTTAGGATCTAATTGTCGACTTCAAAGTCAAGTAACACTAATTGCTTTGTCTTTCCTTTCTTGATGTCTCTGTCTCACTTTCAAAATTGCATTATATTCAATCATGGTCATGCAGTGTTAGTGCTAGCACAGAAATATTATGCCTGCGGATATGTTATCATAAAACTGAACAAAATGAAACTTTTTATATTTTTATACATTGTTTATGTTATCATTTAGATTTTTCGATTTTTAATTCAAGATTTGAATGTTGCCATATTTAAATATTTATATTTTTATATCATGTTTTGAGATGCTCTAATATAGTATTTTAATAAAGATTGAATTTTATCAGTTTTATCCAGATATTTTTTATTATGGTTTTTCCAATTTTATATATTATATATTATTTTTTTTTATGCAAAATAAATGCAATAAAAAGTGTTTTTAATAACAAAACAAAACAAAACTCTCTCTTGCTGACACAATGACTATTGTTATTTTTAGATATTGTGATTTAGTTCAAGTTTCATCCACACTATGAGTGTGTTAGCCCTGTTCTGGATTTCCCTGAAACTGAAGCACCATCCCAAACCACAGACTCTCTCACTGCTGTACTTATGGTCTATTTAGTGGTCAAAGAGACATGAGTAAAGACACACGCATATAGAAAGAGGGGGATGATCCCAGTCTCATGTAACAAAGTGATGGGTCAAAGAAAATAGAGATCTCTCAGATTACTAAACATTAATACTTTTCTTTTTATAAAGCAACCTGCATTCAAAATGTACAATATATTACTTTGTGAACCCATGACTTTATTGCTAGCACCATGCTCCCTACTAGTCACAGACAAACAAACATGTAATCGCATGTACATACCTCAGCCAGCTCTCAGGATGTTCACTCTGAAGAAAGAAGGCAGGAAAGGTGAAGAAGAGCAGAAGTAAACGGGTCTGATGTCTTCTGCACTGGTGCTCAGAGTCACAGAAACTCCCCTGTCCTGCTGGAGTCCTGAGAATAGAGGGAAAGAAAGAAAAAAAGAAAAGCCCTCCCACCCTTCTCCTCTCCTCTTTCTCCCTTATCCACTCTCTTCTCTCGTTTCCTCTCCTTTTCTCTCCTCTCTTCTCTCCCCCGACCCAGATCGGTGCAGTCTGATAACTGAGGCGCGCTAGTCAAACAGACACATGCGCATGTGAGAGAGAGAGAAGAGATAGATGATGGATAGAAGGATGGAGAAAGTGTCTTGGTGAGTGCTGTCATTGCAAGAGGGGTGGTAGTGTGTGTGTGTGTGTTTTCGTGTGTGTGTGTGTGTGGAGTAATTGCAGAGAGATTTGAGGAGGGTGTTTGAAGATTACATAGGGATGTGTTAATTACATTTGGGGACCCACACCAAAGAAAATTTCCATTAGTTCTCATAGAAACCCAAACCATACACATCTTCATTACAAACAGTAAAATAATTGAATAATTGATAATTGAATAATTGATTTTTTTGTTATTTTAATTCGTCCCAATATTTGTCATTACTGGAATGTAGAAAAATCTCTTTAATATATAAAAAGTAGGAGTTAGGGTTAAGTTAAATTTATTGGAATTATTCATTTAATTTTGTCAATAAAAATACATTAAATAATAATATATTAAAATAAAACAACAACAACAAATGTATTTAAATTATGGTAACAATCACTGGGTGTAAATTTCCTCTATGCACATCTAATATATGTAAATATATACAATTTCCAAATAAGAAATACTCTCATATGAAATAATAATATATGAAACCTACTAGAAATTCAAATGAATTCATATTACAACATATATATATATATATATTTATACAAAATGTATGTTTTAATATGCATATATATGTAAAACATTTTTATTGTATAATATGTACAGTTTTTTGTATAAATGTGTTTTTAAAAAGGCTAAATAATATATTTATATTGTACATATTTATTGTTGACAGTCAATAGTTACTGCATACAGTGTAATATCATCTAAAAACACATGCATACACAATTTATAATGGGGTATTTTATATATCAACTTATAAATTCATATACCAACGTACATATGTGAAAATTCTATATCACCTTGGTAATCTATATGGCATGATCACTGTTTATATGGGGCAATGTGTATAACATTACAAATCGGCACAGGCATAGATATAGATATCGGCCTAAATTTATCATAAATACATGAGCGTTGAACATAAAGTGGCTCCACAGCACACACCTGAAGCGTGGGTGTGTGTGCTTTTGTGTACGCATTGTTCTAAAGGTCAAGTGCTCTTCTCAGAGATTGAATGTGTACATGTAATTGCAAGTGTTTTTCCCGAACTCGACACTGTTCCTCTCTCCTCCACACAATGCAATCTCTCCATCTTTCACCCCTCCCTCACATTCTGTCCATCCTCCACAGCAGAATGAAAAGAGCTATTTGCATTGTGTATGTGTGTGTGTTAAGCATGTCTCCTGGGCCTTTTTGAATGTATTCTATGGGTGCTTCAGCCATGCTATTGAAGTAATGAGAACACTCCACCCATCTGGTCATTGTGTGTGTGTGTGTGTGTGTGAATGTTTGTGACCCCAGATCCAGCAAGGAGCTCTGTCACTCAAAAGTAATACCAGAGCTCATCCAAGACTTGATTTCCTTGACCAATAGATATGTCCGGCCAGTAAGAAGTGATTTTCTGTGTGAGGCCGCCATCGGTGGCTTTGGTTCAGGTCAGGACAGCAGCTCAGCGGTGACGGGAGGAACCTGATATGACTGACAATCAGAATCCTAATGAATCTATAATGTTCCTGATGGTCATGCTCCTGTTAAATCCATTGTGGAAAGAGAAAATTCATTCTGGGAATGCTTCAGATGGTATTTCATGTTGTCCTTAATCATTAAATTTAGTTTGCTCTCAACTTCAGAATGTTTTTCCTCTAACTAAAGAGCGTGGGTTATAATGCCTAGTCATTAGTGGTGCGATGTGTAAAGTGAAACTTTTGGCCTTAGTTGAGTAATGTCTTGTGAGAAAAGGGTAAGAAACAAGTGAGCTGCCTTGCTGTCTTCTGTCGGCCTACACAGACAGCTGCCTATAAAGTGTGGCTCTGGCCCAAATTACAGACTTGATGGGTATCTGCAGACTTGCCATGATCTTTGGTTTACATGTAGCTAGGAGCCACTGTTTGCATATTAAAACATCTTGGATTCTTACAAACGTGCACCTTTCCCTCAACAAGGCATTCATTTATCATTTGGATTGCTTGTGTATTTTTATGATGTTCTCATCAGCATTTTGGCAGATGATCCATTGGTGAGACAGAGATGTAATGCATTTTATTTAATAGTTATATAAATAAAATAGAGATGCACAGGTACGATACCTGATAAATGGCTGATATTAACTTTGTCTGAATTCATAAAAAAAAAAAAAAAAAACATTTATTAAACAATTTATTAAAAAAAAAAAGTTGTTTTAATTTCTTGAAATCTGTTCCGGTAAAGCTCTTATGAAGTACATTTTCAGTCAATTTTAATTTTTGGATGATCTACAAATTAGACCTAAATTAGCATTTCAAACAATTTGTTGTTGTCAGTGTTTTATTTGTAATACATTGTTTAATATAATACATTTATATATATATATTATTCTTAATGAATTCAATTTAATATTAGCCATTTATCAGTTATTGCATTTGTGCGCCTTTTTGTATATATTTAACGATTAAATACAATGCTAATACGTTATCACAATCAACATATTGACTCATCTGCCACTTTGAAAAATATAGATACCAGATATAAAAACCAGAGGTTCAATAAATTGCAATAAATTCTGGGGTTGTCTTTGATGCAGTCGTACAGTTGTTATATTTTTTTTGTAATGTAAATGATGTTGTTGACACGGCTATATTTTCTGTTGCTATAGGAGCAAGAATATCTTTTGTACTTTCAATTTACTATAACTTTAACTATGACAACTTATGCTTCTGAGAACCATGTAAAAAAGATCCATAAGGCAGCAACAGCCTTTCCATGTTTGTGATGCTACACAAGCTTCTACAAGTATATTTTAAAATGTCAGTATTTTAGGAATGAATCTCATCAACTTACCTAAAAGATCTCTAATTTAAAGATGATTTAATCGGGCCAGTGCTGAATCTTTGGGTGTTTGGAGGTGGGCCCCACACTCCTGTCCCCCCTGGAGAGCCGGGTGAGTGCTTTAAATGGGTCTGGCCCACTTCAAAATCCCTTTGAACTGCCTGAAGTCTGGCTCTCTCTGATACTGCCAGGGTTTTGAAGTTTTGATTTATAACTGATTAACCTTTTGGATTTTGCCAGAAATACTAAAAATGAAAGACATTGTCATGAATGCACACAGACACCATCAGCTTCTATTCTTCTGTGTTTCTGACTGGTGTTCAGAAACGCTCTCTCATTCTCTTTCACTGTTTTTTATTTTTTTCTACCATGCAGAATCTCTGTTCTCTTGTGTTCTTCTTAATAATTCATTCGCCATATTTGCTGGATGCTTCTGTCTCTGTACAGCATACATACACCCCCCCCCCCCCACACACTCCTACAACATATCTTTAATTACAATAATTGAATTTTCAGGTTTTATCAATTATTTATGTCTGGTTAAAGGTTTCTCACAAATGCAGCCCATTAGTCCTTTAAAGACTGTAAGCGTATTAAATGCAATATTGTTCCAGTTCAGTGGTTATGACGAGAAGACCTCTGTAGCTCAGGGCAAACTCCTGCATAACACAACACTGACAGAGAGAGAAAGAGAGAGAGAGAGAAAGAGAATGAAGGGATAGAGAGAAGAGAAAAAGGAGAGAGTTGTGATAGTGGTTTGTTGATAGTGATCCGAATTTTAACAGCAGATGACAAACAGTTGCCCATCTGCCCATATAAAACTGGATTCTCTCCAGGGACCCAGAAGAGAGAGGAGAGTGAGTATTTATATATATATGGAAATAGTATGATATCACATTTTTGGCACATTTACTGTTATTTTGTTCATATTTAGTTGACTAAATCAAAGTCAAAGTATTATATATATAATTTTTTTTAATTGTCTTTAAAAAAAAATTAAGCGCATTGAAATTGAACTAGAAAAAAGTAAAAAAATTAAATAAAAAAACCCCATAAGAGATTAAAAACAAAAATGTCAGTGATCGAGAGACACAGTTCACTCGTAAATCTTCAGCTGTCATGGGCATTATCTTTTTAACCAATCAACACGTCACTTTCACCCAGTTCAGCTTGACCTCCTAGTGCGTGATGTCATGGCTACAGCAGGTCATGGAGTCATTGTGATCTGTCGTCCAATGGGAGTTTAGTGCATGACACATGTACATGATCTCATCCATACAACAGTTCCATATGGATCTGTTAATTTTGCATCTGTGTCCGTTACAAAAGCAGGATAGCTGTCTGTGTGGCCTCAGAGAGACACTAGAGATGTGACCAGACATGGGGTGTAAGGTTGAAACGAATGTGTGTGTGTGTGTGTCACACAGTCTGAAGCAGAGCATATGACAATAGATCTCTTAATGAGATAGTCTCTGTGTGTGTGTGTGTGTGTGTCTCCTGAAACAGTTATAGCTGATTGAGGGGGAGGGTCTCATGAGAGCTGAGGGGGGGGGGGCTGATTTGACCCCAGGGGTCATGTCTCCCCATTAGACCTCATTTCATTTAATTTTTGCAGATAAAAAGACTCTGTCTCTTCTTTCTTTTTGACTTACACACACATTCATTAAAGATCTGCCAAGCTTTGAAATGTTACTGAATATAGATCTACAATCACATCACAGGCAGAACTCATTCCTGAACACCCTTAAATGAATATTTAGGGTTAAATACAAGTTAAGCTCTATTGACTTTATAATAGACAATAATTTTGACTAATAATAGAATTACAGTAAAAGTCCCCCTACTATGGGGAAAATAAATGATTGTTGTTACATGGTCTTTGTCACTGCGCATGCATTTCTGTGATTTATTTTGTAAACAGCTGTTCAAAATATTGGGGTCAGTAAGATTTCTTTTTTTAACTAAATTAATGTATATTCCACAAGGATGCATTCATTTGATCAATGTCAGAGCAAAGAATTCAATATTAATACCAAAACATAAATAAATAAACAAAAGCTGCTCTTCTAAATTTCATCAAAGGATGTCGATTTCAACAACAACAACAAAATATATGCAGTACAACTAGAAAAAATTTCTTGAGCACTAAATCAGCATATTTCAATGATTTCTGAAGGATCATGTAACACTGAAGGCTGGAGTAATGATTGCTAGAAATTAAGCATTGCGATTCGAGAAATAACTTACATTTTAAAATATATTCCTATAGAAAATAGTTATTTTAAATTGCTCTAAGATTTATCAATATTATTAATGTTTTATTAAACAAGTGCAATTATATGAAATATAGATTTATTTATATGTGTGTATGCAAATACATGCAGCCTTTGTGAGATATATACAGTACAAACAAGGGATTTTACATGGTATTCAATAACATGTATTTTGATAAGAGATAATATACTGTTTACATTTGAATAAACACATGTATACGTATATACTGTTATATACCATCTGCAGCTAAGCAACTGTTTGAAGTCACAAAAAGTTTTTAAGACAGATAGTCAAGCCTGAGTGAAAACATTTACTAAGGCAACACAGGACCAAACTACACTGCGTATTAACAACACGAAACAAAACTTTAAACTCAGAACATAACCTCAAAATGTCACAACACAGAATGATCACGCAACACAATGACAGATATCAAACCGCACCATAAAGCAAAACAATGCAGAAGATGCTGCCAGATGAGATGATTCTTGACTGCACTACAGCTACAGGAAACCAAACCCGCTTTAAAAGCTACAAATGTTATGAGATCTGATTATTCTACTGCACTTCCTGGGGTCATATAGACATGGAAAACTCGATCTACTTGTTTTCAAATGTTGAGAATCAATTTTTCACACTTGGCAGACATGATTGGAAGCGTTTAGCGTTTGGAAAAGTGGAAGACATCAATGATCTACTGGAAGGGGAAGTTACTTTGTGGTGGGATGCCATTTAGTTACTCTCTTCTTTTTTTCTTTCCATCTAAAAATCTCTTCCCACCCTTTATCACACCCTTCTGCAACTCTTTCTCTCTCTCACACCCTCCCCCCGCCGTCTCTCTCTTGCTGATCCATTTTTCATGCTTCAATCTATTTTCTCTCCTCCATTTGCAATGGTTTACTGTAACTTGTCCCCCTCCCCGTCCCATTCTGTGTGAGTGCATTACAAGATTCTCTCTCTCTTTCGGTGTCATTGCCTTTCCCTGTCTCTCTCTGCCATACTATCTATTCCTCTCATCCCTGCTCACGTAGTCTTTTATCTCTCTCATGGGCCATCCATCTCTCCCCCCATCTCTCTCCTATTAAACACCACCCCTCAATTAATCTGCTCTCCATTCCTCTGTTTAAGGTTATAGCCCAATCTCTCTCTCTCTTTCCGTTGCTTGCTGTCCCTCTCTGCAGTAATTGCTTGTGTGATCCATTATACATGCCGCTGTCCCTTAAAAAGCAGTTTTTGTTGACTAGATTGCGGCACTGAGTCACAACACACATGCACAAAGCAATAAAAAAGCAACAGAAATGTTTAGGATTTTATTATGCCCCATTTTTATGAGACTTTAAATACAACAGAGGTAAGCAAATATTATAACTACCAAACGAACAAACAAACAACAACAACAATTTTTTTGGCCTGTATATTGCCAAAAGAAAAAAGAAAGGGTGGAAAAAAAATGCAAAATAAATATTTTTTAATGTTTGAAAAAGAAAAACTTTTGTTCAGCATGTACTGTATGTATTAAACTGATCATAAGTGGCAGAAAAGACATGTATAATGTTAAAAAATATACATATTTTAAATTAATGCTGTTTTTAAACTTTCTATTTTAATCCTAAACAATCTGTAAGTAGTAAATCAGCATATTATAATCATTTCCCAAGGATCACTGAAGGTAGGAGTAATGCCTGCCGAAAATTCAGCTTTGACATCACAGGAATAAATTATGCTTTAAAATATATACTCAAATAGAAAATAGTTATTTGAGCTATTTTACTTTGTTTTTAATCCAGCAAGAATGTAAATGGCTAGCTTTCTCCAGGTGTAAATGATAAGGTATAAATTATGATTCCGCCTGTATAAAGCATCTACATTTATAGGTTGTTTTCTGGGACAGGACACAGCTTTGGCGAGCCCATCTTCACGGCTGCAGTAGACAGAGGAAAAAGGGACATATGTGCGCGTGTGTATGTGTCTGAACATGCTTACACATGAGAATCTCATATTCAGATGAAACGAATATACACTTACACATGAAATCCTGAAACCAGTGTTCTGACCGGTCAACCAGACAGGATGTCCACTCCCTCAGGGTCACCTTCTTATTCTTGTTCTTGTCACATGACCTACACGCACACACACAAACACCATACTGTCGAAATCTACAAGTGGACTCTCTTTGCCTCTGTCTCTCTTGTTTCTGATTCCTACACGTCTCTTTGCTGCTATCAGCCGTAAAGGACACCACTCACATTAGAACAGTAGGAAGGCAATAAGCATTCACAGCTTTGAATGAGAGAGAGAGATTGAGAGGATGAGAGAGAGAAGAGAGATTGAAAGAGGATGAGAGAGAGGGGTGGGTGACATCCTGGAGGCATGTGTACTATAATCAGAAGGGTGCTGGGGAGGGTTTGCAGTAATATTATGCAAATACAAAGAAGGTCAGACAGAAGAAAACATCAGAAAATCACGAGGTGATTGTGTGTCTATAGGCAGTGGTGTCATTTTCTGTGTGTGTGTTACTGGAAGAATCTTTGAGCGCAGTGCTCCAGTGGCATCCGCTTATAGCGAAGCTTTCTCAGATCTCTCCTGCTTAGCTTCCTGTCCCTATTACGATCCAGCAGAACAAACCTCCTCTGAAAAAATAAAAGGGAGAAAATAGATGGAGAAAGACGCTTTTTATCACAAATTCACAGATGAAAGTCGCTTGAAGTATTTTACATGTATTATATTGAATTGGTGTTAGCAAACTAACATCTTAGCCTACCGGCTTGAAACAGCGCTGACTGGTTCAGAGAAGAGTTACGTCCCAAATAAGGCCATTGTACACAGCACACTAACACTACACACTCTTAAGGGAATGCTTAAATATGTCATGAAATGGATATTAATTCATCTAATTTTTAAATGGATGTTATTGATCTCTTTGTGAACAATTCATCCATGCGTGTGTTTCATTTTGTCTGTGCTTATAAATTTTAATCAAATGCTGTAACTCAATCTTTTGGTGAAACAACTCTTCAGACTCTCCAATAATTTCATTGTCATAAACTTTCTTACGATTGACTGTAAGTATATATATATATATATATATATATATATATATATATATGATTTTTTATTATTATTATTATTATTTATTTATTCTCCATCTGAAGGGTTTTCCCAATTAATGTGCTCCCAACTTTTCATTAAGTTTCTTTCCACCACACAGGGAAATATTTGTAGGATCTTTCAGTTAGAACTCTATACGTAGCAGTTGTTAAGTTTTACTTGCTTGAAGTTTTATCTCGAGACCTGACTAGAAGTGGATGTTATGGATGTACATGAACCAAGAAGAGTTACTTTGACAAAAAGCATCACACACACAGTACACACCACAACAGCAACATATGTTGTGAAGTATTTGAGTAGTGTGTGTTTTGAAAAGCATTCAATGTGCAAACTGTGAATGATCTGAGTTCATGTTACCTCTGCGAGCTGGGTTCGCTGTGTGTGTGTGAGGCAGCTCTGAGAAGGAGCGGCTGGTGTGTATTTTTCTCCCATTCTGCTGAGGAGTAAGAACCAGTCCAGCAGACGGTACGGGAACTGACCGAACTCTTCCTCTGAGCACTCAGCTTTGCTCACTGACAGAGAAACCACAAGTGATTTTAGACAACATCACTGGACACTTTAAGCTTAAAGTTTTTGGGTGTCTGTGTGTGTACCAATGCAGGCTCCACTATGTGCCTTGCCAATGCGTCTTTTTTTGCGGCAGGCCTCTTTGTGAAGAAGACACTCGTTGCTGTACGTCTTCCCCAAAACGCTGCACACTGGTGCCCCCTGCCTGTACAAAACAACACACACACACACACACACATACACACAAAGTGCTTCTCTGGGTCTGTTCAGAGTCAAGGACCACAGGTAACAATGCACAACACAAATTATACAGTTCAACAAATTGTATTGTGCTAAAATAAATAATTTCGTAAAAGGAATGAGGAAATGCTTTTCATATCTTTTGTTGTTGACATCACAGACTATGCGTCATATCAAACTGTATACTGTTTTGGCATAAAATGATCTGTCACTTAGTAGAAGCTGCCAAATTAGCCAGATGCCAACGTGGACAGGTTGGGAAACATTAAAAAACATGAATACAAGATAAAAGTGCAAACTGCATTAATCTCACTTGCAGTGAGGATAAAAAATAGGCCTATATCTTCCACAGAGTGTTTTGAGCAGTAAACTGGCAAGAAACAGATATTTAGAGACACTTAGAAAACCAAAACTGTTGATTTTAAAATGTTGAAGGTACAGTAATACTAATGGATTTCAATATATTCATTTATAGAGTTTAATAAACATGACAATGATTAAAAACTGCATTGGATCTCTATTTGATGTAGAAACAAGTAAAGCTAGTTTTATTGAATCACGTTTAAAGCAGGTTTAACTACTTGTATTGTCAAAAAACTGTCTGCCTAAGATGTTTTAGTAAAATGTCATATTTTTAAAACTGCATCAGCATTTTTTAAGTTTGCTATTACTCATGTACATATTTTCTGCATGTGGCTTTATCTGCATTAAAGACTATGAGCACAGAGCAAATGTACCAGTAGTTAAATATCTGATGCTGGTTTGATTCCAAGGAGTCTGTGAGCCGTAAGGACTGTCTTACAGTACGTCATTATTCTGTTCTTAATCATTACACCGAGTTCTGAGCTGCACTGTTCATGCCGCTGGCTCACTGTAAGTAGCTTGGCAATGAAATCAGCTCAGGTGTCTTGAAAAATTGTTATTAATTTGTTGGTGCGTGTCTTACTGTGGACAGGTCTTTGGACACACACATTTAGGGGCGAGAACTCCCCCCTCCTTCACTACTTGGCACCAGGAACCAATAGGACTGTGACATTTCAACAACTGACAAAGGGATTCTGAATAGGAGAAAGAAAGAGAGTGAGTTTAATGGTAAAAAGAAGAAACAACTTTTTATACTGAATAAATAGTGTACAAAAATAAGGCTGGCATTTAACAGCAACTGTCTCACCTGGATCCACTCTGCCCAAATACGGCCTCAACTTCTCTTCAGCCTGCCTCTGTTTACGCTGAGCTCTTCCACCCTTACACACGCAAATAAAGTCATGGTGTAAAGCTGGTGTTTCGATCTCATTTATTATTATCGATATTGAATAGTTGTACTGCTTACTATTTTAATCCTCTCTTTGATAGTTAGAATGTTAAAAAAACGGCATTAATTTGAAATACAGGATTTCGTTTGTAACAGTGAACTACTTAATCTACTGATCATTGGACTATTAATAAATCATAAACATCTACAGGCAATGTCTACAGCCAGGCAGGCCTGGCCCATCCTGGCAACCTGAATAAAGTATATTTATTTTTTATATGCTGTCTGTTAGATTTATGGCTTTTATAGTAAACAGCAATTAACTGTAATTTATTTTTCAATTTTCATAAATCTTTTTCATTCTCTTTGAGATCTTTAAATATATGTGAGTATTTCTGAGCATGCTTAGGGGGTTGATGGATGAGAGTCATATTGAGAGAGCATGTGTGCAGAAATATGCTTTGAAAAGAGAGAAAGAGACACATGTAGAGAGGAATGAAGAAGAACGCACATTTACAGCAGTCTGTTAACCATTACAGCACAGTAAGCGTGAAATCATTTACAGTTTTTTACAGACTTAGACTCAGACTGATTTGTAAACTCTCTCCTTTAGCTTTTTTGTTTGTTTGTTAAAAGAAAAACTCAATATCTTTTTGCTTGATCCACACATTTTTCATGGGATTTTTTTAAATAATCTGGATAAAATTAACAATTCAAACATAAACATTTTAATAAATAAGTCATTAATTTGACAACTGTTTGTTGGGACTATGTTCTAACATGTAAACATCACAATAAAATTAATTATTCTGCTTTTTCTTTATTAATTTAAGTCAATAATTTGTGATATAAAATGTAAATGCAAAAATTTAATTGATTAATAAAGAGGCTAATTTAAATGTATTTTTTTGCATTACATAAACACCACTTGCCAGCTCCTTTTCTCAATCTAATTTTTTTTTTTTTTTCAAATTTAAAATCAGAGTTTATTAGCAACATGTTCTCACCAAAGCAACTATAAAAGAACTTACCTTGACGACACCAAGGTGAAGGGTAGCTGTCAAGAACCACAGATGACAGAGCAGGTGCATTTCTCACGCAAGGACGTTTATGGATCTAAAACATGCGTTCAACAGGTGACTTTTAAATTTTCAATTCAGCAGTTCTGACTCAGGATCTCACCCAGAATGCACTCACATGTGAAAAGTTTATTCCTCCAAATGAAAAAACTTTTCAGAATTATTATAATGGAATGAGGATTGTGTTTCAAATTTAATCATATTCTCCCAAAGTTTTGAATCTTCTTGAGGATATCCTGAGAGACGTTCTTCATTTCATCAAGAAAGCACAGAACTAATGAACGCCACACACAAGACATAAAAAAAATACTTAATCCACGTAAAGACCTTCATTATCATATCAACCTGATATGTCCAACAACAACAACAAAAAATAACAGAGAGCATAAGATATCATACATATAAAAGTCAAGATAATAATCCTCAAAGCACAAACCTTGATCAAAGCTGATTCTGTCTGATCGCACTTCACTTTAAATAACTCACAGTAGTCTCAGTATTGTGTATAAGCCCCGGAGTGCTCATTAGATGTGTGTGTGTGTGTGTGTGTGTGTGTGTGTAGAACGCAGTGGCCCCATCACTGGGAAGTCATTACTGTATGTTACGGCTCAGAGCAGATAGAGTTACGCTAACAGAACAGTCCTACTGACAGAATCACCCTTTCATTCCTTTGCTATTTCTTTTAATTGGTGTAGAAATTCTTACCAGAGTCTCTCCTCTCTTATGATCTCTCTTTCCGTGCCTGTTTAATCTCTATGCCTCTTTCTTCTACTCTTTCTCTCTCCGGATTCCCAGGCAGCCACATACCTTTCCTTTCCCTCTGCCCCTCCTTCAGGTTTGTCTTGTTTCCCCCATCCTCTCTCTTCATTTGATAATCTATTTCTACCGTCTCTTCTTACCTGGCACTCCACTCCTCCATTTCCTCTCCTGGTTTTTCTGGCTTCACCTGAGAAGTCCTCAATCAGCAATCCATTAACAGCATGGATGCATGCACACACACACACACACACACACACACACACATACATATGCGCATGCACGTACAAATGCACACTCACTCACCTCCACTTACACATGGACTGTGAAAAACCTGAATTCTCTCTCTTTTCTCTCCTCCTACTTTGTACTGCATTCTTCCATCTGTTTTTTTGGGATGTAAATCTTTTTCTCTGTAAAGTAATGCCAAACTCAATGAGAACCAGAGCACTCTCTCTCTCTCACTCTTTATCTTTTTTCTTTCTCACACACACGCACATAAACATTAAATCGAGGGCACTGGGCCGGATAGCACGCGTTTAAATCTTCCTCTAAAACAAACCTTTTTTTTTAAGCAGTTGTGTATGTAATGTCAAAATAATCCACAAGTCTTCACATTAAAGCACTCTGAAGAGTGACAGAAAACTTCACTTGTGTAAGTTGTTCATGTTGTTTTTCGTCAGGAAAAGCTTTTGCAGGTGCCGATGTGTCTATTTTGAAGACTTTTGATTGTAGTCACAGGGAAATACATAAATAATGTCTTCTTTGGTGTCCTGCAGCCTTAAGTATCTGACCTTGGTGCCCTTTGACCTCAACGTGAATCACTTCCTCAGGACAGTTTGTTTGCCATTCATCACTTTGGCTTTTGTTTTTGTCACATTGGAGGCAGATCTCCCACATGTTGGTTCATATGTTATTAATTTAGCATAAACAGGAGACAAACACACACGCATACACACATACAAATGTGGAGTGATGGGGCCCTCAGCAGTGGAATTGAGAAGCACGGAGCCCGAGCATTGGAAGCAGTTGTTTGACGGCGCCATCTGGTGTTCAACCGTTAAGATTAAGATGTCAAGTCGAGTCACATTTATTTATATAGCGCTTCATACAATATGTTTCGGATTCCAACTGATTTAAAGCAACTTATAACGATAAACAGGTAAATAACATCGTTGATGTTCCAAAGTTCATTAATTATCAACAGCTTCAATGTCAGTTGTATAAAAAAGCTTGACAGAAGCCGAAGGTAATAGTGTCATTATTCTTCTCAAGTCAGTTTAATGTTAAATCCATTGAGGTATGACATTGTTGATGTTGCCAAATTTTGTAACGATGCAAATTTCAGTCGTTAAGCACAAGACAACAGTGTTGTTATTCATCTAAATTCAGTTCAAGCAACAGTTTTTTGTTTGTTTTTTTAATCAGGAAAATTAGTATTTTTTGCAAATAAATCAGTATATGGGTCAATATATAATTGAGGGAGATTTCATGTCCATGAGATTTATCTCGCAAACATGCTTATTAAAATAAAATTTTAAAAGTCTTCAGTGTTCTTCATGATCTTGTCTTTACAAATTCCATAGTTAATTATTATGGAAATAATCATTTATTTATAAAAATTTACTAGATATCCCTAAAATGTCAACTAAATAACCGTCCGAAATGAATTGCAACCACAATCTCATTACCTAAAAAAACATTTAAAAAACTTATTCAAAAACAGTTTTAATTATATTATTTACATTAAGTTGAGGTAATTTTGAACAATGTGTCTTTTTGGGCAATATGTCACATTTTCAATAGAAATTGACAAATTGAATATGTGTCCGAGAAGTCGCTGTCATCTAAGTTACCCATAGCAAATACACCCCTCAAGGAAGAGTGTGTTTTCCAAATCACATGACCTGCTCCACATGATGTCATTTCCTCCTGAAGAGAAAACTAGCAAGACTCCAAGGTATGTTCTCCCTCCACATTTTCAGTTATTTCACCTAAAGTAGTGCTTGGGGCAAATGTGTACTTATCATATGTCAACAATGTTACTACAATGAATTCATAAATAACTTTGAATTTCAATTTTACTCAGTTGTACATATAATATTTAGAAGAACCTCTCTGTAAAATGCCATGTGGTGTCTGGTGCTAGGCAACCATTTTGATTTTATCCCTAAAAACAGCAAAAATGTCAACTAGGTTACCAGTCACCTATGTTACTCTGCAAAGGTAACTTAGTTGACTAAGAGTAACATAGTTGACATTCATGACATGTTCTTATAGTTTTCAGGAGTTCATTTAATATTCCAATTGTACAGTAACTATAAAATACTTTGCAATAAATATTATAAAAGTAAACTTGTTTTCAGGCAAATGCCACGATTATCTGCTGCAGAAAAGCAGCGCCGTTACCGTGCACGGCGAGATGCTGATCCTGCAAAAAGGGAGGCATACTTGGCAAAAGGCCGGCAGAAATGGAGAGAAAAGAGGGAGCAAGGTGCATACTATAAGCCCATATCTGAACAGAGTGAGAGGGAAAAACGTGCAAAGAGAAAGGCCTGGAGAAGAGCCCAGGAACAGAGCAGACGCAGAAAGAAACAGGCTTCTGCTATTGTTACCCCACCACTGAGTCCTGACACAAGGACACACTTCACGCAAGCACCAGGGAAACTGACATACCGTGATGTGAGCTGCCTGTGTTCAACAAGGCAGATTCTGCAATGTCAGTGTTACCAAGCTCAGGCCTTCGACTTCAAAGTCAACTCTGCTGTTCCTGCATTGCACCAAGAACAACCAGACCTTGAAGTACAGTGGGATAGAGATGACATTGTTGGTCAGTGGTGTGTCATCAGATATGACGATGAGGTTTACCCTGGAACCATTGTTGAAGTGAGCTCTGGTATCCATTTGAGGACGTGCTCAAGTTGATTCCTGCCCCACAGCATGTGACAGCACGTCATGTTGAAATAAAAAGAGATGTGTGGGAAGATATTGCCAAATCATATCTTCATGGCTAAGGACATGCGCACACACACACACACACACACACGCTAACAAACACGTGGCACAAGCACACGGTCAAGCACACACACATATAGACACCAGACGTGTATAGTCCAGGTGCCAGAAAGTAAAAATCCTGCCATGTTTTTGGATCTGCCTCTACATCTAGAACAGGTGTTTTCACTAACGAGCTCATACCTGGTAGAGGAGCTGGTTTAGTGATGGTTGGAGCAGCTGCTGGATAGGATTTCTACTTTCTGGCACCTGGACTATACACCTCAGCCCACACACACACACACACACACACACACATGCACACTAACAAACACACACACACACACACACACACACACTCAAAGATTACTTAATTGAGCTTGACAAAGTCATTGAAAAACAAACCATAATTGGCCATGTTCTTGGGTTAGAAAATGGTGAGTGTGTTCTGTCTCCACCGGTTTCATGGGTGCCTTGAAGTTGGAGGGTATGCCAATGTTTTACTTGGGTTCTAACATATGAATGTTTTTGAGATACAACAGTTTGCACAATTAAAATTTTGATCCAATGCAGCACACTTATTCTGTTAACCAACAGAATAAAACACTAATTGGTTATTGTTACTTATTGCAGTGCACTATAATTTTTTGTTCAATACAATGCACTACTGTATTTCATTTCACAAACAAGAATTTTAAAATGTTTACATGGTGGAATTTTTGTGTAAGTGCTGTTTTTGATACTTTTGTTGTTGTTGTTTTCTATGTAAGGATCTCTTGCTTATGATATATGTGCTTGTTAATAAAGTTGTGATTGATCCTTGTAAACTGATTTGTGTCTGTATTTCTCCTTTATGTCATGAAATATTCAACAGGTCTTGATTAAATGCAGTAAAAGATGAGCTAACATATAATAATTGATATAGTTTAGGATTGTTTTTGTTAAATACATCACCCTACTTTGTCATGTCCAGTCAACTATGTTACTTTTGTCAACTATGATACTGGGCTGTCAATTAAGTTACCATTATGTTTTTAAAAAAATAAATGTATTTCAATGGTTCCCTAATCTCCAAGTAAATATTTAGAAACTGAGTAGCTGTCAAATATATACCTCAGCATAATTTCATCAAGAAAATTATCATGAATCAAGCAGTTTGGAAACAAAATATACAGACCGGTTACTTCAGTACTTGAAATTTGGGGTTTCAATTGAACAAAATGTGTATTTTCTTAATTAATTGGGTATTTTAATTGAAAAGGTAGGTAAATAGACACATATTGTTCCAAGAGTAATGATTTTTTTAAATGTCTGACATTTACTTAAAGTTAAAACTTATAGGTTTTGTCCGTAACATAGTTGACCAAATAATGAGTAAACTTCTTGTTTTTAAAACTAAATATCTGAAATCAATTATGCCTGAGCTTGGCAATGACTAAAAACAAAATATTTCAGGGATGATTTATCAGGGAAGATAATAATGTTTTGTAAATAAATATATTTTTTCCCAGAATTATTCAAACTCAAAATCTCCCACAATTATATATTGACCCTGTTAATCTTTGACATGTCGACTCTTTGTCGAAAAATGTCCCTTGTACCGCACAAGCCACTGTCTCCACAGCTCTTCTTTTCCCTTCTCTCTGTTGTCATGAAGAGGAGTCTCGGGCACTTCAGTATGGTCTCCTCTTCACTCAGACCTTCCCATGACTTTGGTCGCGCAGACGGTAATCTCTCTGCTGGCGCGGTGGGCTGCGTCATTCTCTGTGGGGCTGCTGCTGCTTTTTCTGGTGGTGTTGTAGGTCTTCTCGGAGGGGAGTAGTCGAGTTCGGGATCAATTCTCAAGCCCTGCAGCTCAGCCACAGGGTCGTGATGATATTGCGGCGGTACATGTTCAGAAACAAAGACATTACACTGATTAGTACTGGTGTTTAGTGCAGACGGTTTTCTCGTTTCCGTATATTTTATATTAGTTTCACGTATAGTTAAATCTTTTATTATTTTATTCCCTATTATCCTCTAATATAATTATCCTGCCTGCTCGATTGCTCCTGCCTGCCTGTTGATCTGTTGAGAGTGTGCTGTGTTTGTAGCTCCAAAACTTTGTACTTATATCTATTTTTTTAGCTGTTTGTTTGTAGTGCTAAATATACAACCTAACTCCATCAATATTTCCTATAATATGTTAAACCTATCTGTTTGTTGGTTGTGCGCGTTCATTTTAAAAACTGTGAGTGTAATTCATTACGTTAGCATTCATCTGCCGGTTAGCGTGTCTTTCACAAGTTTATCAAACAACAGTGGTAAGTGAATAACCCATCAATCTCGGTGAGTATGTCTCCCTCTCCAGTTGTTTGCACGTCATGCCACATGTACAGTTTATCTCTCTCTGTCGGCGATGAGGGCTTCACATGTGATAAATGCAG